>CAJFCO010018184.1:25483-77774 GCA_904066015.1 Synergus gifuensis
AGATTTTTAGTTTGTGAGAACGATAACTTTCGAAATAATTGACCGATTGGATTTGCCTTTGATATACTCTTTTAGTGTCCCAAAATGAAGGTCAAGTTCGTTGGCCAGCCATTTTGGATAAAAACTCAAAAAGTTGGAGCATTTTGAAAAATTTTGAAACCACTTTTTTTTTAATTTAAAAATTCTAAAGACGGATGTTTGTAGTACTCAAAAATTGGAACAATTTTTCCTAATGACTTTTTTGGATGAAAAAAAAATTGAAAGACTTATAATATTTTGAAAATCCAAAAAAATGAAAGAAAACTTAAATTAGAAGCCAAACAACACACAATATGAAAAAAAGTCTAAAGGTAAAAAATGTTTCTTTTTGAACACCCTATAGGATAGGTATAACAACTTTTTGAATTTCCTTAAAAAATAGAAAATTCAAATTTTGAGCCAAATAACGCGAAATGCAAAGAAAATTATAAGGAACATAGTTATTCGTCTTAAAAAGATCTACAAGTTCTCCTTTGACCAGTTTTCAATAGGATGAGTAGTTTTCGTTTCAATCATGAAAAATATTGTTAAACAGAGCCGAGCGCGAAGCGCGAGGTTTAAATTAAATATCGAGCGCGAAGCGCAAGTGCCCTAATGAGAATGTGCTCCTTAAGGTCGATAGAACCTTAAGTAAATTAGTTAACTTTTGCAATCAAAGCAGTAATTTAATTTAATTTAAATATAGTTTAATTAAATTTTAAAAAATATATAAAAATATAAATTACAAATATAAAAAAATAAATTAAAATATAAAAATATAAATTCTATATAAAAAATATATAATTTAATTAAACTTAAAAAAAAACATATAGGTTCAAGCGTTCTGTAAAACGCAAGCTTCACGAAGGGCACAAGCGCGCGAAGCGCGCAACACGGAGCGCGAAGCGCGCGATGAGAATGTGCCCGCGGAGCGGGCAGATTTTTTTTCTCATCATTGGACATCGATGGTTACTATTCAAATTTGTAGTGGACCCTAACGAAAGGATTCTTCAATCCTTAAGTGGAATCTAAAGGATCCAGCGGAATTTCAACTGAGAGTAAATTTTAATTCGATTAAAATTTCATTTTTTCCTCCTTTTAAATTTTCGCGCCGGAATTATTTCAGATTCGTTACAGGAACATATTCGTTGCGCCATCTATTCATCATTATAAAAAAGAAAGCTGCTTCCATTTATTGGCTTTGGACGATTTTATACAACCGTTTGACACTGTTTAGTCTGCATTTCATTTTCAAATTCGTACGCTCTGAAATTAACGTTGGTTGGACAAATCGTGCTTTGGAGTAATCATGTTTTGGTGAAATCGATCCCTACCCCCTGATGCCATGCACCAGAGCAGAGAGCTCCACTATGCGCAGGGCCGACCTCGTGAGCTCCATCAAGGTGTCCAGATGGGCTCCCCTGTTTAGAATCATGAATTCGTCCGCATAACCTTGGGCATAAAAAAGCCCTCCTCATTCAGATTTCGGAGTAATCCATCCACCACCAAGCACCACATGACGGGTGCTTGCAGAGAAAAAAATGTCGGTAAGGTAGGGATCGGGTAAGTCTTATATGGCCTTAAGGGCATTCGATCTAAAAGCTCAAAATTCCATTCTTCATTTTACTCAACAAAAGTACAGATAAATATTTTCTTGCTCTGTAGAGCTAATCTTTTTTCAAATATAAGACTGTATACAGAGCGAAAAAATATTTAATTTTGTTACTTTTTGCATAAAACGAAGAATTCAAAATCTTAAGTTCAAAATTCAATATTTTCATTTTACTTAAACAATATTTGAATTAGATATTTTCTCCCTCTGTACGCATAATTCTAGTTAAAAATTGATTGATTCTACAGAGGGAAAAAATTCTAAATTTAATATTTATTGAGTAAAATGAGGAAATCGAATTTTTAGATTAGAACTTGGCTCCATCACCCTTAAAATAAAAAAATTTTTCTCTCTGCAGGCACTTTTCTACTTAAAAAGAAATTTACCTACAGAGCCATATATCCGACAACATTTTCTGCAAGGTCATTTCTATATTTATTGCGATATCAAGTTGAAAATTTGTAAAGTTAAAGTAAATACACCAAGATACGCTTATCTGGTTCTAAACTTTTATGACAAAAAAAATTAAATACTCTTTTTATTATAAATATAAATATTCAGAACCAGATAAACATATTTTAAAGCAGTTATTTTAAATTTATAATTTTTCTACTCGATATTGCAGTAAATGTAGAAATGGAATTGTACGGGAATAATGTCGGTAAAGTAGAAACCGGATAATTAATAAATATGGTCTTATAAGGGCATTTATTATTTATCCGCTCACTACCTTACCGACATTTTTTTCTCTCCAACGTTCAAAATAATTTTTTTATTTATATAAAAATTGAAGACCAAATAAACATACCTTAGTATATTTTCTTTAATTATTATAAAAGTTTTCAATTTGATATCTCAATAAATATAGAAATAACGTTGCAGAGAAAAATGTCGGTAAGGTAGGGATCTTATAAGTAATACATGCCCTTAAATATTTATTAATTATCTACTAATTACCTGAAAGGGGATGAGGAAAAAAATAATAATATTTAGAAACTAACGCCTTTTTATTGAATCATATATAATTCGCTTTTGGAAAATATGATAATATATTATGTATATAATGTAACAAGAGATATAATTAGAATGACACGAGTTCTAGTGAATATTCCGCCTCTCTTCTTTTACGACGTTGTGCACATTGTGTTTGGGGGTGGTAGTTTCTTTTTGCGCATTTTGTTTTTCAATTGGTGGAACTCACTCATCGTTACAATCGAAGCTCCAGCGAATACGTTTCCAGAAAAAATGCTAAATAAAAAAATCTAAATTTTGAGATACTAAACTCAAATAAAATTTAAAAAAATTGTCCTTATCTTGACAAATCCTCCATTAAGGCCATTTATAATTTATCCAATCCCTACCTTACCGACATTTTTTCTCCGTAATGCCTTTTGCACATTTATTATATCGATTTAAAAATTTATAAAATTAAAGTAAATTCACTGATATATGTTTATCTAGCCCTAAATGTTTACATTTATAAAAGAAAAGTATTTTTCATTTTATTTTTCAATTTTTAAAAATAAAATTAAGACCAGGAAACATTTTAAGAATATTTTCAATTTTCAAATTTTTAACTTGATATCGTAATAATTGTAGAAACGCATTGTAGAAAAAAATGCCGGTAAGGTAGGGATCTGATAACTGATACATGGTCTTAAAACTTGGATCCAATAACTTCAAATGGCGTTTTATTAAGAATTGTAAAAAAGCAAAAATATTCGAGCCTTTTTTCATTTTTTTTTTTTTTTTTTTTTTTTTTTTTTGAAAAAATTCCTTCGCACTAACTCGTAGATCGCCTTAAAGACAATAATTACAGTTAAGAACAGTCTTTATTTTGTTTGGGAAGTTAAAAAATCGGGAGGAAAAGGCGCGCGTGTGAACGTGTGAGTGCGTGCAAAACAGTTAGAAAATAGCGAGTTTAGTCGATAGAAAATGGTCAATAAGACACTTTTATCAAAATTATTAAAGTTAAACGAGTCTCCATTATATTTTATCTTCATCCATTCCGTAGCGCTTAAAATTTAGAAAATTCGAAATCAAAAACAATATTTCTCAAAAAAGCTTTCTTAAGGGAATGTAATACTTTACCATAAGAGTAAATTAGTTATACCAATTATACGTTCATAATAATAAATATTTGTAGCTAATAAGAGTCAATAAACCTTCGTCTCATGTAGACGAAGGTTTATTGACACTTATTAGCTAAAAATATTTATTATTGTGAACGTATAATTGGTATAACTAATTTGCTCTTATGGTAAAGTATCACATGCCCTTAAGGCCATTTTTTACTTATCAGATCCCTACTTTACCGACATTTTAATCTGCTGTCGGTACAGTAGGTATCTCATAAGTTAGAAACGCCCTTAATACATTTTTGAGATTGAAATCTGGATCCCAAGATTCTCAATTCACATTATTTCTAAAAAAGACAGGCTTAAAAAAACATTATAAATAAAAAATTGCAATAAATTCTGGTTTACGAAACCAATATTTTTTTTGACAAACGTATTCGCTGATTCGATTTCCTTTCCATGGAATGCGGAAAAATATCGAGAATATCTAAAGTTCGTGAAATAAAAAATTAGTAGAAACTTTTATCATCTTAAGGCCATATATTATATGTCCGATTCCAACCTTACCGGCATTTTTTCCTGCAATGCTGTTGCTACATTTAATGAGATATCGAGTTTAAACTTTCTAAAATTAAATTTAAACAATTAAGGTATGTTTATCTGCTCCTAAATATTCATATTTATAAAAAAATATAAAAAATTGTTTTTATTTTAATAAAAATTTAGGACCAGATAAATTTTAGGACCAGATAAATTAAAAAATTTTTAATCTGATATCTCCATAAATAGAAGTAACATTGCAGAGAAAAAAATGTCGGTAAGGTAGGAATCGGATAACTAATACATGGCCTTAAGGGCATGTAATACTTTACCATAAGAGCAATTTAGTTTACCCAATTATACGTGCATAATAATAAATACTTTTACCTAATAAGAGTCAATAAACCTTTGTCAATATGAGGCGAAGGTTTATTGACTCTTATTAACTACAAATATTTATTATTATGAATGTATAATGGGGTAAACTAAATTGCTCTTATCGTAAAGTATTACATGCCCTTAAATAATAAAAAAGCGCAAAAAAATATAAAAAAAAATAAATAAATAACGAATACCGGAAATGTTAAAATTGCTTTACCCATTCTAAAGTTGTGGCATCGATTCTAATTCTGCTTTTCTGGATTTTTTATTTCACGAACTGTACAACGAGTAAGTTATAACTTATATAGGTATTGAAGATGACATTCCGAAAGAGAGAGAAAGGAGAAGGAAAGAGAGAGAGTGAGAGAGAAAGGACGTGGTCGCTATATACACAACTATATCTTTGCGCGGTTTATTTTTCATGACGAACAACGACTTGACACTTAAAATCAATTAATTAATCAATAGCACACTTCGAAAAAATAATGGCGATATCCTCACTTTTTTTTTTTAATATCCAGCAGACGCGATTCGATTCCTCTTTGGCCTCGGATTTTTTAAAATAAAGAGCTTTCAGCTATTAGAAAATAATTTGGAATCGAATCTCGCCCTTGACTTCCAATTCTCTTTAAGGTTTTTCCCCAGTTTGACGAAAAAGATTTTTATATATATATATATAAATATTGTCTATAAGATCAAAATTTATATTTATATTTACTTATAATAAGAATCTAGAGGTTAACCATCAACAATTGAATATTCGTTTCAGAATTACGTTCAATTAAGGCTTTGCATTAATTATCCGATCCCTACCTTACCGACATTTTTTTCTGCAAAGTTAATTCTACATTTATTAAAACAACACATGGAAAATTCCTATTCTTAACGACACAGCATTAAGGTAGGTTTTTCTGGTCAAAATATTTACATTTATAAAATAAAAATTATTTTGAAATTTAAAAAAACAATGGGTCCTAAAAAACATTAAGACCAGATAAACGTACCTTAGCATATTTTCATTAATTTTAGAAATTTTCAATTCGATATCTCAGTAAATTTAGAAGTAACGCTGAAGAGAAAAAAAAGTCGGTAAGGTAGGAATCAGATAGGTAATAAATGGCCTTAATTGACCTTAAATTCAGACTTTATCTACATTCACTAGAATTTCTTAGAATTCATACGAATGTACTGGAATTCTTTAGAATTCATTCAAAATGAATTCCAATAACTAAAATTCCCTAGAATTCGTGACAATTCATTCAAATTCCGTAGAATTCCCTAGAATTCTCTCAAATAATTATAATAATTCTATATACACTAGAATTCATCCTAAATTATTATAATTCCCTAGGGTTCGTTAATATTCATTCGAATTACCCAGAATTTGGTACAGTTTATCTGAATTCCCTAGAATGCAATCAAAAAATTGTATATTCAACCAAATTAACTCGATTTCTAGAAATTTTGATATAAATCATACAAAATCAGAATTCACTAGAGAATTCACTAAAATTCGTTACAATAAAAATTCACTAGAACCCCCTAGAATTCTCTTAAAAAACTGAAATCCACCCAAAATCACTGGATTTCCCTACAATGCATTCAAATAATTAAAATTCCCTGAATTTCGTGACAAATAATCAAAGTTTAGTAGAATTCCCTAGAAATCTTTCAAATAATTAGAATAATCCCAAATACACTAGAATCCATCCTCAAGCAATATAATTCCCTAGGGTTCGTTAAAATTCATCCTAATCAAATCCGAATTACCTCTATAATTAGTTAAAATTCATAAAAATTCCCTAAAATTTTAAAAATTTTATTTGAACGCAATAAAAATTCTGAGATTTCTTAAATGGTCTAGAGTTCACAGAATTTAGTTGGAAGTTACTAAAGTAACATTTTGAATTTAACAGCAGAACTTTTAAATTTAACCATAGTAACACTAGAAATTTTTTAAACTAGATTTTTTTTTAGAATTTCGGAAGAATATTAGCTCGAAATTCTTAAAATTAACCGTGAAATTCATTGAAAATTGTTAAAAAGAAATTCTTGTAAATTTCTTAAAACTATTTAAATTCACTAAATTTTCCTAAAATTAACCAAGATGATTTACTAAAAATTCTTTAAATTCTTTGAAAATCAAGAAAATTTACTAGAAATTTTTAACATTAAACGGAATTTATTAAAATTTATTGAAATGTTTCAAAATTAGAATATTTCGAATTCTTAAGGAATATAATGAATTTAAAAAACCTCACTAGAATTTACTAGAATTCATCGGAATTCACACTCTTTGTTGAATTCCTTTAACTTTAAATATACAAAACGGAGTTGATAAAAATTCAAGTGCTTTGAAGTATATACTGAATTTTAGTAATGATCATGAATTCTGGTGAATTCGCCTGAATTCTAATAAATTCGCATGAATTCTAGTAAATTATTATGAATTCTAATGAATTTTTAACAATTTTAGTGAATTCTCTTAAATTCTATAAAACAGTGTTTTACTTTTATAAATTCTAGTGAATTCCCTTAAATTCTACTAGAATTCTTTTGAATTCCACTGAGTTCTCGATAATTTCATTGAATTCTAGTGAAGTGTAACAAATTTTTACGATTTTGATAGAATTCACTGAATTTTTGACTTCAAATGCAGATCGAAATTTCAAGTGGTCAACCCCTCGATAAAAATTAAAAACTTCATAATTAATATTCAAAATTTAATTAAATACCAATTACTAAACCAAACAAAAAAACTCTGTACTATAAATTCTTTGTTTATAAGAGTTTTCCAGTAAACACAATAACAAGAAGGTTTTATTCTAATAAGTAATAAGTATCGTTTTTTCGAAAATGAGTAATTAAAAAAAAAAAAAAATTGAAAAACAAAGTTATAAAAAAAATGGAGAAATCTAGAGATAAAAAAAATAATAACGATAATTCGATGCGATCATTTTGTGGCTTTGGATGATACAATAGTGAAGAGACATCGAAATGAAAATATCGATATATCGAAAAAGTGATATCGATAAATCGGTAGGGAGAATAGCGAGTATGCGCAGAAGATTTAAAATATATTCAGATATATCATCATCGGAACTTGTTTTCGATATGACGATATTAAGGTCAAAATATCGATAATCGAAAGAAAACATTGACATTTCGATATTTTCGATATCGATAAATCGGTAAAGAGAATATCGAGCACGCACAGAAGATTTTTAATATATTTAAATATCGTTATGGGAACTTTTTATCGATAAGAAACATCGATATATCGATATGACGATATCGATGTTAACAATCGATAATTGAAAGAAAAATATCGATATTTTGATATCTCGTCACTATGGTAAAATGGTACATTCGTTTTTTCTTATATTATTCTATTTTTTAATGAGACGGTGATAAAAGCAAGAATCTCGCAAGCGTCGTTCGTATTCTTATTCTTGTCCTCGCCTCGTATAAATATCAATAATTAAATAATAAATCACATTTGCGTGTTAAGACCGAGACGAGCGACACTTGCGAGCGGATTCGTAATTATTCTGTAACAGCCGAGAATTATTTCAGAGATCCTTGAATCGTTAATTAGGTACATACTACGATCTTAGTTTAGTCTAAAACTAGAATTGGCTTGCCACTTCCTTCATAAAAGAAAATTCCAAAAGTCAACATTTCTGAATAAACTTTTAAAAAATTACTCCTCAAGAAAAGATTTTTCCATCTTCAAATTATTTGCTTTTTTTATCCCTTAAAATGAATGTATTTTTTTTTAACTTTCCAGAAGAATTTAAAATTTCCTTGAAAGCCCCCTTGCATTTTTAAAATCGGTGTTGAACATTCTTGAGAAAAAATGTTCTTGAGATTTTCAGTTTTGAGTATTTTAAAGACGATGTAGCAAAAGTTAGAAGAGTCGAGACATTTCAATGAAATTTGTTTTTTTTTGTTTTCGTGTAAAAGGAAGAAAAACAAAAGTTTTCCTTTTTTTGGATTATTATTGTATGGTCAGTTATTACCCTTTTTTTATTATTGTTGTTATGAAGAAATAGGCACACCTTACATACATTTCTTAAGTACAATCACCGTAAGCAAAGCTTCTGGATGGATTCCACTTTGTATTTTTCTCAGAACGGGACAAAAATCTCGAAAAGATCATTTTTTGTTTTTAGGAATTTTTTTTATATTGTTTTTCTTTCAAAAGAAGGAATAAGTTTTTTTGCTATAATTAAAATAAAAGAGAGAATTTTGTACTTGGAGGATTTTTATCTAAAATTTTAAGGATTTTATTCAGAATTAAAAAAGTTTCAAAATTCGGAAAATTTCAAATTTGAATTTATAATAACTTTGAAACGTTTTAATTTAAAAAACTGTCGAATTATAAAAAGCGGATGAAGTTGGAAACGTGGAAAAATTGGAAACCTTACAAATCTAAAGAAACTGAATTTTAAAGCAATTCTAAATTAGAAACTTTTCAAAATTAAAAAGCTTTCAAACTTAAAAAGCTTTCAAATTCAAATCCAAATAAATTTAAGTATCGAAAACGCCGAATTTAGAAGCGGCCAAAGTTCAAAACCAATTTTTTTTAAATCTTGATATTTACTTTTATTTATTTATTTATTTTGTTAAATTAAATTGAAAGGGTGAGTTTTGTGTCTCGTTCGTTAATTTTACAGACGGAGATTTTACATAGTCACACGTTGCCATCGCGTTTCACTAGATACGTAAGACTAGCTACTGAATACGTTTACCCAATCACTAAAAAAGTGATTTTCCGCTAATCTTTAACTGAACTACTAAATCATCGACGTCGAGGAGAGATAAACTCTCTTCAGGATTCTGCTCTCGAAAAATATACCTGTTGCTTTCTCTCTGATAAATTATGACTTTCTTAAGCGTAAATTCGCTTCACAACTAAAATCACTTCCCAACTCGAAAAATTATGAAAGTGTGCAACGAATCTTGTCACAATTTTAGTATTTTCTATTTTATTATTTATTTTATTTTTTAATTTTTTAAATGCTGAAATAAAAAATAAATTTTTAAATGCCAAGATTAAAAAGCTTCCAACTCATCGTTGAGATTTAAAAGAGATTTAAAAAGAGATTTAAAAAGACTTTACAGGATTTTAAGGGGTTTTAACAAAATTCAGAAGATTTTCAGAGATTTAAAAGATTTTAAAGAAATCAAGAATTATTTTATATTCTGAATTTGCTTTAAAATCTTCAAGCATATTGATTTCTTTTAAAATTCCTCTAAATTATTTTAAATTACTTGCAATCTCTTGAAATCTCTTACAATTTTTTTAAATCATTTAAAACCTTCATTAAAACTTCCATCATTTGAACGGGTATCGATCTATTTATCGATTAATCGAGTTTTCAGATCGATTAATCGAGTTTTGACTCTTCCAATCGATTAATTTAGCAAAATTATCGTTTTTCGACTTATAACTTTTATTGAAATTATCAAAAATATTGTTTCTAACAAAAAAAATTTATTTTGTGGACTTATTTTTTGACCAAATACTGGAGAATCGATTCTTTTCCAAAACTGGTCAGGAATCGAACCTTTTGATAAAAAGATCGAAAATCAATTTTTTAAATTAATTAATCGATAATCGATTCTTCGGACAAATTGTTCATAAATCGATTTTTTAATCAATTAATCTAGAATCAATTCTTTTGATTAATTGTTCGAGAATCGATTTATTTGAACAATTGTCCAAGAATCTATCTTTTTATAAATTAATCGAGTTTCAATTCTAGATCGATTTATCGAGTTTTGACTCTCGATCGATTAATCGAGTTTCTCCAAATAGAAATTCTCGAAATTCTCTGCCTAGAAATTCCTTAAAATCACAAAAAAAAATCTCTTCAAACGCCTAAACAAATTTTTTGTTTATCCTTTGACAAAGCTGACAACTATTTATTCGAGTGGAAGTAATTTTGCGAGAAGCTTTAGATGCAAAATGAGGTAGAACCGAATATGAAAAAATAGACAATAAATCGACGCCGCCGATCTGAAAGACACTTTAATTCTCATAAACGTACTCAGTAAAAGTATCTTTAGATTCGCGCATCGACGAAGACCCAAAGACTCCTCGACATTTCGTTTTAGGTATCTCTTACTTAAGCTTAGTGCTTAAACGTACGTCTCACATTCATATAAGATCTGCAAAACCGCGGTTAAAATATCTTCACGTTTAATATATATTTATATTTATCATATATTTTAATATATATCTATTTATATATATATATATATATTTATAGAATCACTGTAATAGTAGATAAAATTCTGTGAGTAACTCTCTTCACTTTTGCGAACGCAGTCCTAACTCTTGGGTGAAAATTGGACTCTCATGTCATCCTCCTTTCCCCCGATTACGCACTAGTAGCGTCATTTAAATTCTTTAAACTTTTTTTCTTTTAATAGTATCGTTAATAGTGTTTTTTTTCTTTTCTGTTTTCTCCCTTCTACCCTCTTCCCTTCTTCACCTCTTCAATCCACCCGCTTTTCCTTTCTTCTGTATTCGAGTCGCCGCGTTCAATTTACAGTAGCGCTCTACTTTTTTATTTTATTTTATTTTTTGTTAGCTTATTTTGGTAGTTCTCTTATTATTCGCTCTTTGTACCTGTAGTCCTGGCTTTACCTAATATTGTACCAACGGATTTCGACGGGTGATTGTCACCTTCACGGTTCCTGGAAAAAGAGAAAAATATTAATTTCTTTTCTTTTACTTGTTTATTTTATTTTTTTATTTTTCTTTTTTTGGAGTTGGTGCATTATTGAGAAGTGACGATTTCATTAGAAGTACTTGTGCTTGTACTTCGCAATTCAGAAGAATTGCGATGGAATGAAAAGTTGTGCTTGTGACTTCGAAATTCTGAATTGGAATTGAGATGGACGATTTTTATTTGAATAATCGAGAAACAATTATTTTTCTGAATTAATCGAGAAACGATTATTTTTGTCAATTAATTGATAATCGACCATTTTGATCGATTAACCGACTTTCGACTCTTGCGATTGAGAAATCGAGTTTCAACTCTTTCAATCGATTAATCGAGAATCGACTTTTCGGGCTGTTAATCGAGTTATTAATCGAGAAACGATTATTTTATTTAATTGGTTGGTTGGACAGTTCGGGCAAGGCGCCCCACCCCCGTGGGGCCCTACAGGCGCTCAGGTTAAAAGCCCATTTTGCCTAATTCCTTTCTCCATGACGCTCACTAACCCCCCATTCCAGTCCTCCTGAAGAAGACTAAAATGTCGCTAGCCTGTAGCGCCCTAATCTCCTCTGATTCCAGCAAAGCCGACTCGAAGGTTTGGTGTCTGAGCCCAGCAAGTGCCGGGCTCAGACTGCCTCCCCATTCCGTCGAGAGGCGCCTGTACCGCAGCATGCTTTGGATCCAGTCTATAAGCTGTTTCGGCACGCCGCACTTCAGAGCCTCTCTGCATATGACTTCCGAGGGAGTGTTGCTGAAGGCCCCTTCTATATCCAAGAAGGTGCCTACCACATACCCGCCTTCCTCTAATTGCCGCTCAATTCTTCTAACAGCCTCATGAAGGGCCGTTTCGACCGAGCAGCCTGCCTGGAAGGCATGTTGACCATTGTGAAGTGGTCTCCTTGATAACACCCGATCTCGGATGTACCTCTCGACCAGCTTTTCCAATGTCTTCAAAATGAAGGATGTCAACCTAACCGGTCTGAAGTCCTTGGCAGCAGTGTAGCCTTCCTTTCCCGGTTTGGGTAGGAAGACCATTCTCCTGCCCCTCCATGCCATTGGCACGTGCCTCAGTACTATACTAGCCCTGAACACTTTCATCAGGGGCAGTTGCAGCTCCTCCAGCCCCTCTTGTAGAAGAGCTGGGTATACTCCATCCGCCCCCGGTGATTTGTAAGATTGAAAGTTCCTTACGGCCCAATCAACCTTCTTAACCGACACTATGTCGAACGCGAATCCCCAGTCTGCCCTGGGGATTAATCCCCGGGCCTACCTGGTACACGTCCTCCTGGTCTGTTGGG
The DNA here is from genome assembly GCA_904066015.1 of Synergus gifuensis. Lineage (NCBI taxonomy): Eukaryota > Metazoa > Arthropoda > Insecta > Hymenoptera > Cynipidae > Synergus > Synergus gifuensis. The sequence goes on from CAJFCO010018184.1 coordinate 38,148, forward strand.
ATAATCTGAACGCCCGAGAAGTGCACCTCCATCAGACGCTTCAGACAATCCTCCTCATTCTCAGCCCTAGGCGAGCCTCTGGGTTTTTTGCAAGGATCTTATATAGAAGGGCCGTCCTGGGAATGTTTTTCGTTTCATCACAGAACTCCCTCCAACCTTCCCGCTTATATTTGTTGATCATGTTCTTATATTCCTTCCGGGCCTCTCTATATTGGTCCCAGTCCGAGATCAACTTGGTTTTAAAAGCCTTATTGTACAGTCTCCTAGCCCCTGTCCGAAGGGCCTCCAGGTGTTTATTCCACCATTGTGCCTCTCGGTCAGTGCCCACCGCACCAATTGGACAATTATTTTCGAACGCTGTGATTAGAGCTCTTTGCAGGAAATCTGCAGCCAGCTCCAGCTCATCAGTCGTCACATATTTTGTAGGAAAGTCCACAAGCCTACCTCGGAGTTCCTCTCTGAAGGCCTCCCACTTAGTATATCTGGGATTGCTCTTCAGATGTACCTCCGGCTTCCTGAGGGACAGTTGAAAGATGAGCAATTTATGATCTGAGAGCGACTCCTCCGCAGACACTTTCCAGCCTTTCACCTTATCCACTAGTCCCCTTGAACAAAGCATCACGTCAAGAACCTCCTTCCTGCTTTTGGTTTGGAAGGTGAGAACATCACCTCGATTTAAGATCTCTAGATCCGTGCCCGCTAGATATTCCAACAGAACCCTGCCCCTCTCGTTGACGCCCGTGCTTCCCCACACCACATGGTATGCGTTAGCAACGCACCCCAAGAGCAGCAGAATCCCCATACTTTGACAATTAATTAAGTTTTTACTCTCGATCGATTAATCGAGTTTCAACTCTTTCAACCGATTAATTAACAAAATAATCATTTCTCAATTAATAACTCGATTAATCAACCAAAACGATCGATTCTTTTGAACAATTGATCGATATTCGATTCTTTTTATCTATTGATCGAGAATCAATTCTTTTGGTCAATTAATCTAAAGAATTTTTCATTTAAAAATAATGATAAAAGTGCTTTTTTCATTGTTTTTAACTGAAAAATTGAGTATGAATATTGAAAATCGATTTTTTTTTCCTATTCGATTAATAATAAATGATAAATGACCTTAAGAGAGTGAAAAAAAAATCAGAGAAAGATTTGCGATTGCCTTTACTTTAGAAGAATAGAATATTTTTATAGAAATCCTGTACCTTATATCATATGGTCTTCCGAGGGTTTAGCTTTTGAGGACAGAAAACAAAGAATCAGAATGGCTTTCTCGAAAAGATTTTGCACAAGAAAATTTAAAAAAAAAAAAAAAAAATTGGTAAGGAGAAGATGAAGGAACTTTTTTTAAGTTTAATTCACTTACCTTCTCTGATATCTTTGGGTGCGTTGCAAGAGAGCGCCGCCATTGAAGGATTTTGATAGAGATTGGGCCGCGCACCTGTAGGTGGCAGGGTGGCTATTTTGGACCTAGAATGATTTAATTAAAAACTTTCATGTAATCAGAATTCAAAAACTATTTTAAAAAATTATTAAATACGAAGGATCTTAATTTAAAATTCGCGTAGTTTACATATTTCTGTATACATATTTCTATTTAAAATTGAATAGTGCTACAGAACGAAAAAATATTTAATTATAATATTTATTCACTAAAATGAGGAAATCGAATTTTGAGATTAATATTTGGATCTTTAAGGTCTTTAAAGGCTTTTAACTTCAATTTTTTGGATTTACCTCTGTTTGCGAATCTTCTGATTCCTGCCGTCGAACGAGCTCGGTGTTCCAGCACCAGAAACGTTCGAAGAATAAGAAGGTGGTCGGTAAGGACGTGGGCAGCCTTGAACAACAGGTGGTGAGGGAATTGGTGCGTATTGCAGCCGAGGATTGCCTGGTACTCCAGGGTGCATTAGCCTCATATCACCTACAAAGCAATAAAATCAATTAAATTCAAATCCTATCTTTAAAAAGTGGTGTAACGAAATGCTAGACTTTTAAAATTTCACGAAAACCGTTTAAATCCTATAAAATTCGCTAAAATTTCTTTAAATTCCTCGAAGCCCCTTCAAATTTCTTAGAAATACACAAAAACCTTTTGAAGTTTTAAAACCTCTTAAAATCGTAAGAAATTTCATCAAATACCATGAAATCTTTAAAAATTTTACAAAATCCTTTAGAAATTAGAAAAATCTCTTGAAAACCCTTAAAATTTTACGAAATCCTTATAAATTCTACAAAATCATTTAAAAATCATAAAAATTTAAAAATCTGTTGACAGACAGGTACGTTTATCTGGTCCTAAATATTGACATTTATAAAAAAAAATTTTTTTATTTTTAAAAGAATTTAAGACCAGATAAACATACCTTAGTATATTTTCTTTAATTTTAGACATTTTTAATTTTATATCTCAATAAATGTAGACGTAGCGTTGCAGAGAAAAAAATGTCGGTAAGTTAGGGATCGGGTAAGTCTTACATGGCCTTAATAACTTTTAATAAAACTGAATCCCTTTTTTCTAACATACCTTGCACGATGTGAATACCCTGATAAACTGGCAGTGGGTAACGTGGCTGAGGTTGTGCGTTTCGATCTCCGCCCCCACCTCCGAACAATTCGTGTGCGGGGGTGGGTGATCTGCTTGCTCTTTGGGAATTTCCGGGCGTCGAAGCTCGGACGCCAGTGACAAGCTGTAAAAATATAAAAATTTTAATTAAGTGCTCCTTCCTGTCTGCAAAATTTAAATTACTTTTATAAGGGTGTTTTGCTATCAATTTCAAATTTCAAAATTCCATTTCTTCATTTTACTCAACGAATATTAGAATTCAATATTTTTTCGTTCTGTAGACATACTCTATTTTAATATAAAAGTGTATATACAGAGCGAAAAAATGCTTGATTTTAGTCAATTTTGCGTAAAACGAAGAATTCGAAATCTTATCTCAAAAGTCCTCTCAAATTTCTGAAAGATATTTTCGAGTCTGAAGATGTTAAAAGGTTCATCTAAAATTCTTCGAAATCCTTTAAAATTCGTAAAAAAAAAATTTTAAATATTCTTTTTTTCTGACGATTTCAGAAGTTTCTCTTTTAATTTAGAATTAAAAAAAAAATCTTAAATTCCTAAAAATCTTTTATTATCCTTTAAAATTCTACAAGTTTCTTTAACATTCTTTAAAATCTTGTAAAATCCGAAAAATTCTAAGATAATCTTTAAAATTCATTTTAAAAAAACTTTTTAAATCTCTTAAAATTCCTCAAAATCTCTTAAAATCCCGTACAATTCTACGAAATTTTTTAAATTTATAAACTCCCTTAAATTCCTAGGAAATCTTTAAAATTTAATAAAATTCTTAAAATTCTTCAAAATGTCTTAATATTCTTTAAAATTTCATGAAAACTTGAAATTTTTTTAAATCTCTTAAAATCTCTTATTTCACAACCTTTAAAATTCATAAAAAAAAAACTTTTAGAATCCTTTGAAACTACAAATATTTAATATTCTTTAAAATATCAGAATAACTTTTGAAATTCTTTACAGTTTTTAAAAATCTTTTGGCATCGGGACGACTAAAAATTTCCGAAAATGGAAAATTCTCGAAAAAAATTTTTTTATTTATTCAGTATTTTAAAAATATTTTTCAAACATTTTTAGAGATCTTTTCGGGAATTTTATAAACTGTCGGAAATTTTAAAGTGTCGGGAATTTTATATTGTGGGCAATTTTATAATGCCAGGAATTTTATTTTTCGGTAATTATTTAATCGAAAATTTTATTTTTCGGGAATTTTCAGTCGTTCCTTTAAATTCCTTTCAAAAAAAAAAATTGAAATTTCTTAAAATTGCATTAAATCTTTTAAATTGAGTTGGAGAGTCTTTTAACATCCTTAAATTCCATTAAATTGGTTACAATTCCCAACCTGAATATTTCAAAAATTAGATAAAGTTCCTTACGGGTACATTTTGCCTAAAGACGATATTGGGGACCAGCGTTGGGGTCATAAAGGCCCCAGGAGGGGCGGGTGAAGCACCGCTGGGACCAACTTGATGCCCAAAAGTTCCTGCTGGAACCATAGTTCCAGGGGGTGCGTAACTTCCGGAATTCACGTACATTAATGGCACACCGGGCATCTGAAAAAAAAACAAACAAACAAAGAAATCGAAAATAGTACACACATTGATTGGGAATCAAATTCTCAAAAAATGCCAGCAAATATTAAAAGCTTTCTCAATTTGGAAGCATTTCCATCTCGAAATTTTCCATTTTAGGTTTTATGCCTTCAAACTTTAAATTAAAAAAAAAATTATAGCATCGAATCCTTCAATTTTTATTTTTTCAAATTCGGAAAACAAAGTTTTCATTTTGCAGGTATTAAAGTTAATTTTTTAAACTAAAATAATGAATACAATTTTTAAAAAGCTTAGAAAAATGTTTGAAATGCTTTAAAACTCACTTTAAAAATCTTTTGATATTTTATAATAATATTTCAGGAAATAGTTAAAAATTTTTAAAAGTCTTTTTTCGTACTGCTTAAAATTATCCAACATTTAAAATTCATTAAAAATAAAACTTTCCAATTAATGATGGGATATCGATATCGAAATATCGAAAACATCGACATCAGCGTCCGATATATCGATATTTACAAAACGATATACCAAAGTCAATATCGATATTTTTCATAATATCGATATTTTTTTTTATTTATTTAAAAATAAAATAAAAAACTATTTCGAGATAGTTTAAAAAAATTGCAATTTACCTGAGTCGATGTCGGTGTGTTTGGTGGTGTGGGAACTCTGTACATAACCGGAGGTGGTTGTATACCAGGTTGTGGTTGTGGATAATAAGCAGGAACCATATGCATTGGAGGTTGGCAAGAAAATTCCCCTTGATTCGGATTAACAGCTGGTATCGAATTGTAAGGTACCGAATAATTGCTGACGAAATTCGCTGAAATATATCAATTTAAATCGATTAGTAAGGAATCGATTCACATAAATATCGACCAGTAAATTACTGATCTCAAAACAAAAACTGATGAGTAAAAAAGTAACCAATAGACAGTCGATTAATAAAAACAATCGAGAATTAAAAAACCGATTCGTTCAAAAGTTAATTAGTAAAAAAAAAACAATTCTGCATAATCGATTGCTAAAAAAGCATTTCATTTTTATATAAATCGATTCTTTAACGCTCGATTTTTGTATTAATTGATTATTATTACAAAGAATCGATTTATTACAAAAATCGAAAATTTAGGAATCGATTCCTACGAAAATCGATGAGGAAAGAATCGACTCGTACATAAATCGATTAGTACAATGATCAAGAAGTACAAAATCGATTAGTATAGAATCGATTAGTACAGAGATCGAAAAGTAGAGAATTGATTTAAAAGATCGATTTTTAGATCTACTGAAATTACATAAACAAATCCTTAAATAAAAATCGAAACTCACAATTCGATTGGCTCGGATGATCGATTAGAAAAGAATCGATTTATACAAAAAATCAATTAGTAAAGAATCTATTCCTAACAAAATCGATCAGGAAAGAATCGACTCGTACATAAATCGATCAGTACAAAATCGATTCTTACATAAATCGATCAGTACAGAATTGAATCGTAAAAAGATCGAGGAGTGCAAAATTGATTAGTATAGAATCGATTAGTAGAAAGATCGATTAGTACATAATCGATTAGTGCACATTCGATTAACACAGAATCGATAAGTACAAAAATCGAAAAGTAGAGAATCGATTCAAAAGATCGATTTTTAGACCTTCTGAAGTTACATAAATAAATCCTCCTTAAATAAAAATCGAAACTCACAAGTCGATTGGCTCGGAGGTGTCATTGTCTGCAAATTAAAAGAATAACTTGTCGCGAATCTCTGTTGCTGTCTCTCTCCCGCATTTTGATTCACTGAAATCGATCCCGGAGGTGGCACGAAATACATCGTCTGCTGCGGCTAAAAACGATATTTCAAAATTAGATTAGATCTCGAAATCCTAAATCCTTCAAATTCCATATAAAATATATTAATTAATTTAAAATTAATTAAGCTCTTAAAATCCCTTAGAATTATTTAAAAAAATCTCTTATAATCCCTTAAAATTATTACAAACATTTCTAAAAAAAAGTGGTGTAACGAAACCTCTCGAAAATCTCGCGTAGACTATTGTTTCAAATCTGATTGGCTTTTGAATGGCTTGAAGTTGGAAGAAGGAAAACAAAATAATTACAATAATAAAGGATTTATTAGTACAATTAAAATTGCATACCGGTATTTGATTAGGTGATTGCCAGAAATTGGGTTGAACAGCCTGAACGTTCTGCAGAGTTTGGTTCGAAGAAGGCGGAGGTGGTGGATAAGAATGTGGATGAGGAGGTGTTGGTTGACTATCGCCTCCACCTCTCTGGTCGTAGATGTTCATTCCCATGAAGTAAGCAGACAAATCGGACGCGTCCTAAACGATAAATGCATTAAATATAAATTTCTCTTGTATATATTACACTAATCATTAGAAAATATTCTTAAACATTAGAGAATTTCGAGTTTTGCATAAATCGATTATTTAATAATCGACTTTTGTGTAAATCGATTCTTTAACGCTCAATTCTGAAATTTTTGATTTTTGTATATGTATATAGATTCTCTAGTAAACAATTTTTGTATAAAATCGATCATTTCACAATCGATTTTTGAATAAATCGATTTTTCATTCATTATTTTTTTGAAGAATCGATTCTCTGCTTGTTTATTTATTTTTTAATAATTTATTTTTACAAAAAACGCTGTATTGATCCGTTTTTTTATAAATCGATTTTTTAACGATCGATTCTTGCATGAATCGATACTTTGGAGTTCGATTTTTTTATTAATCGGTACTTCAACAATCGATTTTTCCATAAATTGAATATTTAGCAATCGATATTTGCATAAATCAATTTTTGTATAAATTGATTTTTTAACGATCTTTTTTTGTAAGAATGGATTCTTTACCGATCGCTTTTTATATAAATCGACTGTTTGCATAAATCGATTCTTTAGCAATTGATTTTTGTATGAAATCGATTTTTTAACAATCGATATTTGTAGAAAACGATTCTTTCCTTGTTTATTTTATACTAATTGACTTTGGTAAAGATCCATTTTTTATTAATCAATTTTTTTATTGATTTGTTTATTATGAATATTAAAAAAAATTGAAAAAGTTTTGTTATTTTTCAATATCGCTATCGATACTCTTTATCGATATGAAACATCGATATATCGTCAGGGTAATATCGATATAAAAATATCGATATATCGTCAAATCAATATCGATATAAAAATATCGATTATTAAAAAAATATCGATTATCGAAAGAAAAATTATAAACCTATGTGAATCTTACAGGTTGTGGGACGTGTCCTTGTTGAACAGGTACGGCGTAGTTGGCATAGAGTGGGTTCTGGTTGAAAATAACGTCGCCCTGTCCACTATTTTGCATCGCAGGTTGACCCTGAGTCGGATGTGGCGCCATCATCACAGTCTGTTGAGCCGTGGAGGAGGCTTGATAGACGCTCTGACTGTACGGTTCTGAGGTAGGTAAGTATGTCGCGTAGGGCTGAACCACTTGGTTGTGGCCACACGCTGGCACCGTTGCAGTTTTGACTAGAGTTTGTGGTGACGGGCTCTGCTGGGGCGGCAAGGGCGGAGGCGGGGGCGGAGGCGTTATAGGTAAACTCGGAGATGTGGCTGTATTCGTCATCTGCGTCTAAAAACACACACAAAAAATCTTAATAAATACTCACACAAAGAATTTCTTTAGTTTTTACAAATCATTGAAATATATTTGACACAGAAAACTGGCCAAAATCGATCAAAAATATCTGTAATATCGGTTATTTATCGATCAATTCGTTACTAATCGATTTCTTGTATCCAACCAACCATTTTTTAATGAATCGTTTCTTTAATGATCGATTTTTAAGTAATCGATTCTTTAATAATAAATTTTTAAGTAATCGATTTTTTTATGATCGATTTTTATGTAATCGATTCTTTAATGATCGATTTTTAAGTAATCAATTCTTTAATAATCGACTTTTTACAGATCGATTTTTGTAAGAATCGATTCTTTGCTAATCGATCTTTCGAACTAATTGATTTCTTAAATATCGATTTTTTTTACACCAATCGATTCTTTATTATACAATATTTACCAATCGCGTTTTGCAGGAATCGATTTTTCGTGTAATTCGATTCTTTACTGATGATGGATTATTGCAAGAATCGATTCTCAAACGTTCGCTTTTTGTAAGAATCGATTCTAAACTCGATTCTTTGCTTGTTTATTTTTTAATAATTGATTTTTGAAAAAAATCGCTTCCTTATTGAACCATTTTTTTATAAATCGATTTTTTAGCCATCGATTTTTGCATAAATCGACACTTTGATGTCCAATTATTTAACGGTCGATTGTTCCATGAATCAATTGTTTACAGATCGGAGTTTTATAATAAACGATTTTTGTATATGTATATTGATTCTTCAGTAAACAATTTATGTATAAAATCGATCATTTCACAATCGATTTTTCATTGATCCAAGTTTCGATGAATCGATTCTTTGCTTATTTACTTTTTAACAATTGATTTTTGTAAAAATCGCTTCTTTATTGATACATTTTTTTTACAAATCTTTAGCGATCGATTTTTGTAGCAATTAATTTTTTAAGATCGTTTTTTGTAGGAATCGATGGTTTACATATTTTTTTGTTTACTAATTAATTTTCGCAAGAATCGATTCTCTTATTGATCGATTTTTGCATTAATCGATTTCTTAATGAACCATTTTTTATACGAATCGATTATTTACCGATCGCTTTTTATAAGAATCAATTGTTTGCATAAATCGATTATCTAAAAATTTATATAAATTATATAAATTATAATTATATATATATATATATATATATATATATATATATATATATATATATATATATATATATATAATTGATTATTTAGCAATCGATTTTCGTATAAATCGATTATTTAACGTTCGATTTTTGCAGGAATCGATTCTTAAACGCCCGATATTCTTGCAAGAATCGATTTTTCATGTACAACATCGACTTTGGAAAACAAATCACAATAAAACCTTATTTCGTGAAATTATAGGTTTTACTTACCTGAGTCGTTGCTGAATTTCCGCCATTTTTCTGAGATCGTCTCTTTTCCTTCGTTGAGGTTCGAGTCTCCGCGACTTCCTGAACTTTCGAAGTTGACTCGTTGCTCTCCTCGGGAAAGAATTTGGGCAGATTTTTAGGATCGAAGCGATAAATCGTGCCGTCTGGATTCGTGTAAGGTTCATTCGTCTGCGGATCGATTATCACACTTCCAGGTGGAACACTCGAAATACTCGATACTGCCCAGACGACAGTTTGACTATTTGGCTCTGGAGAAACGGAATCCTGACTAGATATTTGAGTATGGCCGCAACCTAAGGGAGGAATTGGGGAAGGTGAGGGTGAAGGTGAAATTGTTGCGTCACTCCGCTGACTTTGAGATTTGTAGCCACTACTCGATGGACTAAGACGCGAACACATACTCGCACCAGAATCTGAAAGAAAAAATATATTAAAAAAATTGTGAAAGATCTAAAAAGAATCCTTTGTTACACACGATAATTTCCTTAAGGCCATGTAAAACTCACCCAATCCCTACCTTACCGACATTTTTTTCTCTACAGCCTCACTTGTACATTTATTGTAATATAAAATTGAAAATTTCTAAACTTAAAGAACATATGCGAAGGTATGTTTATCTGGTCTTAAATTTTTTTATAAATGTCAATATTTAGGACCAGATAAACGTACCTTAATCCTTTTGCTTCAATTTTAGAAATTTTCAATTTGATATCTCAATAAATGTAGACGTATCGTTGCAGAGAAAAAAATGTCGGTAAGGTAGGGATCGGGTGAGTCTTACATGGCCTTAAATTTTTACCAAAAAAGTGTATTTTTAAAAAAACCTTGTTTAGTTAGTCGAGCACCGGCGCTGTGAGTCGACATGACACTGTCGCCTCTCGAAAGCATTCCTCTAGTGTATCCTCCAAAACTGAAGGATTTCGATACTGAAGGTCGTGGAACTCCACTTCGAAATGTTTCTCGACCGTCGCAAGACTCTCCTTTTGCCAGCCTCGTTTGCCTGTAATAAATAAAGATATTAAAGCAATTTTCCGATTGGACATCATACAAGTTGTAAAGATTTTTTCATTTCTCTGACTTTTCCCCGACTTTCAGACAAACCCTGACAGAAAAGTATTAAAAATGCAAAAAAAAATTTCAGTAAAAATACTATTGAAATTTTTCAAAAAATAAGAAAAAATAAAAAAAAATTTTTTTATTTATACAAAAATTTAAGACCAGATAAAAATACCTTAGCATATTTTCATTAATTTTAGAAATTTTCAATTTGATATCTCAATAAATGTAGACGTAGCGTTGCAGAGATAAAATGTCGGTAAGGTAGGGATCGGGTAAGTAATACATCGCCTTAAAATTCGTAAAAGTTTCTAAAAACATAAAATCTGTTAAATCCCTTAAAAATTTTTGGAAATCCTTCAAATTCCCTAAAATATTATAAAAGTCATAATCTTCTCGTGAAATCCGTCAAAATTCGTAACAATATCTTAAAATGACGAGAAATTTCTTAAAATTCCATGAAACATCTTAAAATCCCACAAAATTCCTTCTAATTTGTTAATATTCCATGAAATCCCTTAAATCTTCATTAATTCTTTTTAAATTCTTCGAAAACTTCAAAATCTTTTAAATTCGAAAAAAACTCTTAAAATTTCTTGTAATCCTACAAATTTCCACAAAATGATTTAAAAATCTTTTGGAATATTTAACAATTTCACGAGAAACTTTAATATCTTTTAAAATGCGTCAAAATTTCTTAATATTATTGGAAACCTATTAAAATTTCTTAAAATTCGCTGAAGTCTTTCGAAATTGCTGGAAACATCTTTAAATTCCTTAAAATTTCACTATAATATTTAAAATCCTATAAAATGTCATAAATTCTTTAGAATCTATTAAAATTCCATGAAATACGTTACAATTTCACAAAATCTTTTACGAATTATAAAAATCTCGTGAAATCCTTTAAAATTCAATAAGAAACTTCAAAATTCCCTAAAATACATTAAAATCTTTAAATAAAATTCTTGGAAATAAAAAAACCTCACAAAATCCTTTAAAAATCAAAAATAATTTTTGAAATTTTTTTTAATACCACAACAAATATTTAAATTCCTTAAAATCATTTTTAAAAATGTCAAAATTTTTTTAAATTTTTACAAGCTTCTTCAAATTCTTTACAATTCCGCGAAAAACTTCTTGAAATTCCATAAAATTCTACAAAATCTTTTATAAATCATAAAAATTTTGTGAGATTCTTTAAAATTTCAATTAAATCTCTTAAAATCACTTTTAAAAAATCAAAATTTCATAAAATTCTTACAAGCCTTTTAAAATCCTTTAAAATTCCACGAGAATATTTATAATTCCTTAAAATTTCTTTAAAACTCTTCCAAATTTCTTAAAATCCTTTATAATTCCATGAAAAACTTTTAAATCCTTTAAAATACGTAAAAATCTCTTAAAATTGTATAAACTTTCACAAAATCTTTTAAAAATCATAAAAATCTCATGAAATTCTTTAAAATTCCACAAGAAACTGTAAAATTCTTTGAATTTCCTAAATTTTGTTAAAAATCTCTTAAAATTTCATGAAGTAACAAGTCAATTTCTATTTTCCCTGACAGGTACTACTGAAAGAAAATGTCAAAACCTCATCGTGTGATCCGAAGGATGGAGTAGACGATACCGAGCAGACGCGTCAGAACTTTCAGAAGAAGACCAATATGGCCATGAAGTGACTTCACTACTCTCTCCGCTACTGTCTTTAAAAATCCTCCGCCTCGCTCTTTCATATTCTTCCTCTCTCTCCTCAAAACTTTTGCTTCTCCGGCAATATTCTCCCGAAAGTCTGTCCGGCGACTTGAAGTTGAAACTGTCCTCAAAAGAACTCGAATCCCTCTTCAAAATACTTCTTCTGGGTTCCTCTGTTAAGATCAAATCGTCCCTAATATGTTGTTTGAATCGAGTGTCGGGAATTCGCATATTTTTGGTTCGAGTTACTATTACGCTTAAACCTGATTGGTCCACGTTGTGCTCCATTCCAAAATAAGCTGCTACTCGGTGAACTAACATCCGATTGTAGGAGGACATGTTCGGAAACTTGTGACAGACCTGAAATAAAAAAAGTGGACAATTTTTACTTTGAGGATCTTGGAGCCAAAATCTAACTTCAAAATTTTTATAATTAAAAAAATGAATTTTTAAATTCTTCGTTTTACTTACTAAATATTAAAATTTAATTTAATTTAATTTATTAAATTTTTTTTCGATACTCTTTCTTCGGGTAATTCCTGGATTTTCCCGGATTTTTTTTCAATTCCTAATTTGATTAATTTATTTACCTTTTGCCGGTCTTTCGCAAACTCGATGAGATCCTTTTCAATTTTTAACAACACTGTGCGATCCTTCTGATTCCTATTTATCGTTTCGGCGATGAACTGCTCCAAATCTATACCCGTACTGTCCGTATACAATTCCGTACTGCTATCTAAAATAAAAAGATACAAGATTTAATTGAAAAATTGAAAATAATTTCTTAATAATTTTAAGGATGTAAAATGAGTTAAAAAATATATTTTTTTAATTTTAAGAGATTTCAAAGAATTTATGAGGTTTCAAGAGATTGAAAGAGATTTTAAGATACTTGGAAACACTATTTTTTATATTTTTATTCCAATAAATGTAAAAAAATCGTTTTTCGACCCCGACGTGACATAATAAGGTCAATAAGAGCGTATGTCACATTATCGACTTTTTTAATATAATAATTGATTCTTCAGCAATCGATTTTACTATAAATTGATTTTTAGCAATCGGTTTCTGTATAAATCGATTTTGTAATGATCAACTTTCATATGAATTGATTCTTTTATTGGTAGATTTTTGCAATAAGGGCGTATCTCAAATGATTTTTTAATAAACAAAATAAAATTTACTCAAAATAAATCGAAATTTCTATCACAAAATTATAAAAAATTAAAATAAATGAATAATAATTACTGATAAAATTATTGAGTTAAAATAAAATTGTCTCAAAATTAATCTAAATTCTAGATTTAATTAAGGGTGTTGGAGCCAAGTTCTAATCTAATAACTCGATTTCATCATTTTACTCATCAAATATTAAATTTGGGATTTTTACCTTCTGTAGAATTAATCAATTTTTAACTAGAATTAAGCGTACATAGCTATAAAATATCTAATTCAAATATTTTTAAAGTAAAATTAAAATATTGAATTTTGAAGTCAGATTTTAAATTCTTCGTTTTATACAAAAAATGTCGAAACTAAATATTTTTTTTGCTCTGAACGCAGTCTTATATTTGAAAAAAGATTAGTGCTACAGAGAAAAAAATTATTTATCTATAATTTTCTTTTAGTAAAATGGAGAATGGAATTTTGAGCTTAATAGTTGGGTCCAACACCCTTAAGGTCTGATTTAGGTATATTTTATTTAAAGGAAAAAGAAAGACCTCGAGAAAGTGAAGGCGAAGCGCTCTCGTAGCTTCCCTGGGACGATGAGTTCTGATGCCTGAGTTTGTGCCTAGATCCTGGTCTACTGACTGAGAGTGTATTTCCGCATTGTGCTGAGCACTGATTATTGCAGACATTGAGCGTGTTGGGCCTTCGTTGCTCTGACTTGTGCTGATTATTCTGGACCTGGTTCCCACCTTTATGAGAATATTGCGTTGTCTGGCCCGTTTTCGAGGGCGAGACAGGTGTCTGCAGCAAACCAGGTCGCTCATTTTGATTGTTTTTCACGCAATTATTACATTTCGAGGTAGCGTTCGAATTGTTCGATTTCGTCCGGTGACTTTGATTTTCCTTCCCGTTTGTTGGAGATACGCCATTCTTCGGTGAGTGAGCTTGAGAAGGACTCGAATGACCTAAAAGAAATTAAAAAAGATTTTAGAAGATTTCGAATGAGTGAGTTCAAGGGAATATAAAAAATTCCTACAGTGATTTCGTAACATTTTGAAAAGTTTTAAAAGATTTTATGGAATTTTAAAAAAGTTGAAACAAGTTTTTAACGATTTTTCAGAATTTTTTAATTGAAGTAAATTAAGTTTGTTTATTAAATTGTTTAATTGATTAAATTAGTATTTTGAAAGATTATAGACATATTCAAGAACTTTTGTGGGATTTCAAAGAGTTTAAAAATTTTGAAGAGAGCCTAAGAAATTTTTTAATATCTTAAAACTTGAAAATGATTTGAAAAATTTTTAGGAAATCTAAACGAACGTAGATTAATTTTAAAAATTTCTTGGCAGATTTTAAGATTTCGAAAAAGAATTTTGGAGGTACGAAGAAAAATTGGATGAAAGCTTTATGAAGATTTTTATCTTGAAGGATTTGAAAAGTGTAGAATATAAAGAAAATTTTTCTGAGGATATCGAAAGAATTTAAAGAAGGTTTTTAGTTGAGAAAATTTAAAAGAATTTGAAAATATTTTAATCCTTTGGAAATATTTCAGAAAATCTAAAGGCGTTAGGAAAAATTCAAAAAAAGTGTGAAATGTTTTAGATATATTCAAGTTATTAGAAAAAACAGAGATTTCTAAAGTTTAAATAGAATTTAAAAGATTTTGAGGAGTTTTAGACAAATTTAAAAGTTTAGAAATATTGCGCAATATTCTCGAAGAAATTTAAAAATACAAAAACAAAAAGTTTTTAAAAAGGTTTTAAAATTTACGCATAGTAATTAAAATCTCATAAATATTAAAATTCAAAAAATTCAAAAAATATCAATAAATTTCAAAATATTTCAAAGAATTCAGAAAATTTAATTAAAAAGACTTAAGAGATTTCAAAAAATTTAAAAGAAATTAAAAAAAATGTCAAGATATTATAAAAAACAATTTCAAAGAAATAATAGAAAGCTTTGAATGATATCAAGAGGTTTAAATAATTTTTCTTTACTGAAAATCCCTTAAATTTCAGGACAATCTTTTTAAAATTCCTTTTAAAAAAAACTTTTGAAATCCCTTCATGTTACTACAAATATTTTTGTATTGTTTAAAATTTTGCGAAATCCCTTCAGATTTCTAAAGCAACAAAAAGAAAAACACTTAAAATCTCTTAAATTTCACGAAAACCTTTAAATTCTTAAGAAAAATTTTTTGAAACTTTAATTTCCTAAAAATATCTCTAAATTTATAAAATTCAGAAAAATAAATAATTTGTTATATTTAAAAACTCAACAAACTTTTCTGTAAATCTTCTGAAATCCTTTATAATCTTTCACGAAACCTTTTAAAATTAATAAAATTTCTTAAAATACCTAAATTACACAAAAATATTTAAAACTTCAAGAAATTCCTTGAAATACCTTAGAAAAAGTTTTGGTATTCTTCAAGATTTCACGATATCTTTTAAAATTTCAAGAAATCCCTTAAATTTTATGCCAACCTTTAAAATTCCATGTAGGAAACTTTTTGAAATCCTATCAAATTAAAAAAAAAAGTCTTAAAATCTCATAAATTTTGCCTCTAAACTTCTTAAGAAACAACTTTTTAAATCACCTAAAATTCCATAAAAATCGTTAAAATTAATTTTAAAATCTTTTGATGTATTAAAATGCTTCAAAATATTTTTGAATTCTACGAAAACTTTTTAAATTTATAAAATTTCTTAAAATCCCTTAAAATCCCTAAAATTCCACAAGAACCTTTAAAATTCGTTAACAAATGTTATCATATCTTGAAATTTCTGATAAATCTATTGTTATCCCTTAAAATTGCATGAAATCATTTAAAATCTCACGAAATCCCTTAAAATTCGTTAAAATCTTCTGCGATCCTTTCGTATCCTTTCTTTATAAATTTTGACTCCATCGTCAATTGATAGAAAATTTCAAAATTGTAAATTGAATTAATAACTTCTGTTGAACGAAATAAATAGATTTATTTTCCTTTAAAATTTCAATGTTTTTTCATTTCAAATTCCATTTCCTCATTTTATACAAAAAATATTATAAATATATATTTTTTCTTTCTGTAGTGACACTAATTTTTCAATTACAAGTAAGACAGAGTAAAAAATACAAAGTAAAAAAATATTTATTTTTAATATTTTTCTCCTAAATTGAAACGAATCAATGTTCTAATAAGATTTCGAATTCTCAGTTTTACACAATAAATATTAAAAGTAAATATTTTTTCTCTCTGTACACATATTTCTATTTAAAAAGTGAATAGCGCTACAGAGCGAAAAATTATCTTATTATAATATTTGTTGAGTAAAATGAGGAAATCGAATTTTGAGATTGGAAAATGATTTCAAAACCCTTAAATTCTTTTCTGATATAATTACCATTTCGAGATGGAGTGCGACACGTCGGGGAAGTTGCAGAATTTCGCATCTGCTTTGGATTCTGAGCGGGAGAAAGGTTGCTATTAAACATGGGCTCGTTGTTGTTAAGCTGTTTAGAACTGGGGTTGGAATTGGGGGACAAACTGTTCGGCGAGGAGCCGTTTTGAGGCTCTCGAGGTGGTGAAGTTGACTCTCTCATCGCATGGCTTCTCACTAATAGTTTCACTTTTGTATTAGTCTGAAAAAGAAAAATAATTAAGTAATTTTGTAAAAAAAATAGTCCTAAAATTAAATTAATATTTCAAAATATTTTAGAAGCTTTCGGAGAATTTCTAAGGATTAGAAAAAAAATGTCAAGGGATTTATTATGGGATTTTAATGTATTTACAAAGATTGCCAGGAATTATTACGAAAAAATTTTAAGTATTCTCAAAGAATTTAACGGGAAATTATTGAGAAATTAAAAAGGAATTTTTGGGTATTTCTTTTTGGGGCTTAAAAGTAGTTTTAAAAAATTTAAAGAATTTTAATCCTACTAAAGTAATCAAATGAAAAATCTTTCTCAAGGTTCAAAAAATAAATTTTTAAATTTCTCTCTTGAAAACATTTATACTATTTTTAATTCTTTTGAAATAATAAAAAATCCCTTGAAATCTTTTTAAATCCATTGAAATCTGATTTACACTCAATATTAGAGTAATTAATCTCTCGTCCTTTTTTCTATCTTTACTCAGTAGATAAAATTTAGTTTAATAAAATACTTAATTACTTTTGAACGATTTAAAGAGGAATGATGATGCGATATCAAAGCGAAAATATCGATAATGATAAAATAATATCGATTCTCTTGACATATTTTTAATATCGATGTTTTCGAAATCGATATTTTCGATATTTTAATATCGATACTTTCGATATTGATTCTGCATCACTAATCGATATATTTTCGATATTTCGATGTCATAAATATCGATATCATTAAAATAATATCAATATTTTCGATATTTCGGTATTGATACTTTCAATATTGCGATACTTTCAATATTTCGAAACTTTTGATATAGATATTTTCGGTATCGATATTTTTGATACTCATGTTTTCGATATCGATATTTTCTAGGTATTTCGATATTGATACTTTCGATATTTCGATATTTACGATATCGATACAACAGGTATGAAAATATCGTTATTATAAATATCGATAAAGTTAACGTAATATCGATATAGAATTTTCAATATAGATATTATCGATATTCATTTTTTTGGGATCGAGATTTTCGATACTTCAATATCAACATATTCGATATTTCAATATCGATATTTTTATATCGATAATACACATCACCAATCGATATTTCCGATATCGTAAATATCAATATCTTCAAACTAATATCAATATTTACGATATTTCAATGTTGATATTATTCGGTATCAAGATTTTCGATATTTCAATATCGATACTTCCGATATCGATATCGACATTTTAGATAATTTGACATTTATATTTTCGATATCAATATTGCATCACTAATCGATATTTCCGATATCGTAAATATCGGTATCGTTAAAATAATATCAATAATTTCAATATTTCAATATCGATATTTTTTGTATCAAAATTTTCGATATTTTATTATCGATACTTCCGATATCGATATCGATATTTAAGATATTCTGACAAATAATTTCAATATCGATATTGCGTCACTAATCGATATTTCCGAAATTTCGATATCAGAAATTTCGATATCTTTAAAATAGTATCAATAGTTTCGATATCGTTATTTTGAATATCGCTACTTTCTATATCGATATTACATCATTAATATCGATATTTTCAATATTTCGATATCGATATTGAAGATATTGATATTTCCGGTATTATGATTTTCGATATTTCAATATCGATATGTTTGATACTTCAATAGCGATACTACGATATCGATATTTTAGATATTTTGACATCAATATTTTCGATATTGTTAAAATAATATCAATATCTACGATATCGGTATTTTGAATATCGATACTTTCTATATCGATATCGCATCACTAATATCGATATTTTCAATATTTCGATATCAATATTGAAGATAATGATATTTTCGGTATCATTATTTTCGATATTGAAATATCGATATGTTCGATATTTCAATATCGATACTTCCGATATCGATATATCGATATTTCAGATATTTTTACATCAATATTTTCAATATCAATATTGCATCACCAATCGATATTTCCGATATTTCGATATCGTACAATAAATATCGATATCCTTAAAATCATATCAATAGTTTCGATATCGATATTGCATCAATAATCGATATTTCCAATATTTCGATATCATAAATATTGATATCTTTAAATTAATATCAATATTTTCGGTAACGACATTTTCGATATTTTCGACATATATATCGTTATTTTAGATATTTTGACATCAATATTTTCGATATTGTTAAAATAAAATCAATATCTTCGATATCGGTATTTTGAATATCGATACTTTCTATACCGATATTGTATCACCAGTCGATATTCCGAATCATAAATATCGATATCGTTAAAATAATATCAATATTTTCAATATTTCGATATCGATATTTTTTGTATCAAAATTTTCGATATTTCATTATCGATATTTCCGATATCGATATCGATACTGCATCACTAATCGATATTTCCGAAATTCCGATATTTTAAAAATAATATCAATAGTTTCGATTTCGTTATTTTGAATATCGGTATTTTCGATATTTTGATATCAATATTTTCGGTATCGACATTTTCGATATTTTCGACATACATATCGTTATTTTAGATATTTCGAGATCAATATTTTCGATATTGTTAAAATCATATCAGTATTTTCAATATTTCGATATAGATATTTTTCGGTATCAAGATTTTCGATATTTCAATATCGATACTTCGTATATCAATATTTTAGATATACTTTGATTTCAATATTTTTGATATCGATATTGCATCACTAATCGATATTTCCGACATTTCGATATCTTTAAAATGATATCAATAGTTTCGATATCGTCATTTTGACTATCGGTATTTTCGATATTTTGATATCGATATTTTCGGTATCGACATTTTCGATATTTTCATCATCGATATCGCTATTTTAGATATTTCGATATCAATAGTTTCGATATTGTTAAAATAATATCAATATCTTCGATATCAGTATTTTGAATATCGATACTTTCTATATCGATATTGCATCACTAATATCGATATTGAAGATATTGATATTTTCGGTATCAAGATTTTCGATATTTCAATATCGATATGTTCGATACTACAATATCGATACTTCCGATATCGATATTTTAGATATTTTTACATCAATATTTTCGATATCGATATTGCATCATCAATCGATATTTCCAATATTTCAATATCATAATTATCGATATCCTTAAAATAATATCAATAGTTTCGATATGAGTATTTTTAATATCGATA
Source organism: Synergus gifuensis (assembly GCA_904066015.1). Classification (NCBI taxonomy): domain Eukaryota; kingdom Metazoa; phylum Arthropoda; class Insecta; order Hymenoptera; family Cynipidae; genus Synergus; species Synergus gifuensis. The sequence goes on from CAJFCO010018184.1 coordinate 58,161, forward strand.
TTTCCGATATTTTTATATCGATATTTTTGATATTTTAATGTCGATACTTTCGATATGAATATATTTCATCACTAAAGAGGAACTTACTCTATTACGATAATTTTTATCAGAGTCTGGTTTGTCCGGGGGAGCCGAACAATGTTGAGGGTTCGAGGAGGATTCATTCGAAGGTTTTGCATTCCCGTCTATCATATCCGAATCGGTACTCGAAAAAGACGCGGAGGTGCCGACGACGAGGCTCTGCTTCGAGGATGGCAACGATGGCATTCCTCCTCCGCACACCACCACCGTCGGACTCTCCGGTCGACTCTGCGACCTGCTGCCTTTATGAACCACAATGCTTGGAACTGAAATTTAAAAAAAAAAGAGGAGAATTAATAAAAACAATTTAAAAATAATCCCAGGATGGCCACAAGATTAAAATTTTTTAATTTCCCTGAATATTCCCATATTTTTCCCTGACAGAAAAGTATTAAAAGTGCGAATAAATTTTCAATAATAATGATATTGAAATTTTCAAAAATTTCTAATATTATCACTTTAAATGTTTTGAAACTGAATTTTTTTTAATTTTCTAAAATTCTACGAAATCTTATAAAACTGTAATAAATCCCTTAAAATTCTTTAAAATTCCTCGACAATATTTAAAATCCCATAAAATCTTTTAAAATCTCATAAATTTCTTAAAATCTTTTAAAATTCCGTGACATGCAATTTTTAAAATTTCACAAAATGTTTTAATCTTTTCAAATAACGTTTAAATTTTTTTTTAATTCTACAAAATCTTTTATAAATCATAAAAATCTCGTGAAATCTTTTAAAGTTCAATGGGAAGCTTTAAAATCCCGTAAGAATCGCGAAAATCTCTTAAAATCCACTACCTTATCCACAGTTTTTTCTCTGCAATGTTATTTTTAAATTTACTAAAATCAAATTGAAAATTTAAAAACTTAACGAAAATATGCTAAGGAACATTTATCTGGTCCTAAATTTTTATTAAGATAAAAAAAATTTTCAAAATATTTTCGTTGATAAACGTAAATATGATTCTTGTGAATTTCAAGTGTACATTGAATATAATAAGCCTATATATTTTGTACGACGGCTCCCATCCGAGTGTAGCCGAGCCAAGCGATGCTTAACCTCGGTGATCGAACGAAAAACTTTAAACCATTTCATGTGTTCAAACGAACTGAAATAAACGATATTTGTAAACCTTTCTCTTCGATTTTACTTCATATTTTTTGGAAATTTGTAAAACTTAAAATTTTTCAACCTTTTCAATATTTTAAATTCAAATCCTCGACATTCTCGAATTGCAAGGTTTTGAAATTTTTCTAATCCAATTAAAACGCCCTTTAATTTGTACTCTATCAAATTTAGAAAAATTCAAAAATAAATATTAAAATATTTTTTTATGCCATGAGAATATTCTTAAAATTTTTTAAATTGTCGAAAAAAAAATTATAATAAAATATAATAAAATAATATAATAAAAAATATAATAAAAATCAGAAAATTCCTTGGAATTAAAAGAAACCCTTTCCATTTTTTTTAAATATTTTGAAATCAATAAAGATTTCAGTAAAGACCATTGAAATATTTTTTTTCGGATGCCATTAAATTCCTTAAAATCGATTAAAAAATTTTTGAAACTGGTGAAAGTCCTTGACGTGTTTTTAAATATAATGAAATTTTTTGAAAACACTTGAGATGACTTGAAATCTCTAGAAATCTTTTAAAACCGTAAGAAATTTAACAAAATTTTCTGAAATTCTTAGAAATTCCCTAAAGTTTCCAAATATCTAATAAAAATGCAAAAAATTTTTACAAATTGGTTTAAAAACTCTGAAATTTAATTAAATATTATGAAATCCTGTTAAATGATGTGATATCAATTAAATTTTTTTAAATTCTTTAAAATCTATAAATACGATACCGAAATAATTTGGAATCACTCAAAATTCTGGAAATACTATTAAATTTTGTGAAATCCTGTGATTTGAAAGTTTTCTAAAATACTTTAGATCCCTAAGAAAATTATCGAAATATACTAAAATCACTCAAAATTTCTTGAAATCCTTAGAAATTTTTTTTAATTTTCTAAAATCGCCCAAAATTCAGTGCAATCCCACAAAATATTTTGAAATTCATTTAAATGCCACAAAATTTAATTCAATCGTCTAAATCTTGTTAAATTTTGTGATATCCATCAATACAAATTTCATTGATTGAAAAAAAAGATTCATTAATAATAAAAATATAAATAATAAATAAATTAATTAAATTTAAAATAATTTTTAAAAAATTAATAAATTTAATAAAATAAAATTTGAAGAGGACATAGGTATTACTGAAGAATTTGCATGTATATATTATTTTTTACAATGACACCCATCCGAGTGCAACCCAGCCAAGCGCTGCTTAACCTCAGTGATCGAACGAAAAACATTAAACCATTCCATGCGTCCAAATGGACTGAAATAAATAACATAGTGAAAGCTTTACCTGTCGATTTTAGAAAGTTTTTTTTTTTCTTTCCTTTTTGAAATCCTTTAAAATTCGCTGAAATCTCTGAAAATTCCTAGAAATATCTTTAAATTCCTTAAAATTCCACAATATTTAAAATCTCATAAAATCCTTTTAAAATCTAATAAATTCTTAAAAACTTATTAAAATTCCATAACATCCATTAAAATCTTTTACTCTATTCAAATAACTTTTTAAATTTTTTAAATTTCACAAAATCTTTTAAAAATCATGAAGATCCTGTCAAATTCTATAAAATATTTTATCATTGTTTCAAATTTTAATTTTAAGTATTTTTTAAAATTAAAAACAATTTAAAAAAATTTTAAGAGATTTCAAAGTTTTTTATTGGATTAAAAAAATTTTTTAAGAATTTAACGAAAAATTTTCGAGAGGTTAAAAAGTAATTTTAGATGTTAAAAAGCGCTGAAATCTTTAGAAACCCATAGAATCTCAAAGAATACCTAGAAATTCATTCTAATCATTAATTTTATTCATTATTTATTATTTTCATTATTAATTTGTTTAGTTATTTGATTTTTAATTAATAATAATAATCAATTATTTTCCTTGACTTTCCCAATATGTGACCACCCTGAAAATTTTAAAAATAGACTTTAAAAAATTTTTTTTAAAAAAGAGCGTCTCCCCTCCTTAAACTTCACACCATAAAAAAAGTTAATTTATTAAATTTACCGAAATTTAAAGTTCCCGAAGTCGAAAATTCCCGAAAAAAAATAATAATACCAAAATTTTGAATTTTAGAAATTGAAAGTTACTGAAATCTTAAATTTCTGTAATTATAAAATTTCCAAAATTAAAACATTACCGAAATTGAAATTTCCCGACGTCAAAAATTCACGAAATTTTTGTTTAAAATTTATTTCCAAAACTTTTACTCATAAATCCTCTTTAAAATGTTTATTTAAAATGTCTCTTAAAAATTTTTATTCAAAATTTCTCATAAAAATTTTTATTCAAAATTTCTCTTAAAAATTTCTTTTAAAAATTTCTATTCAAAATTTCTTTTAAAAATTTTGAACAAAAGATTTTAAAATAAATTTTAAACAAAAATTTCAAGAATTTTTAATATTGGGAATATTTAATTTCGGCAATTTTAAATTTCGGTATTATTATTTTCTTTCAGGAATTTTAATTTTCGGTAAATTTACGTGAAGCCATGAAAAATGAAAAAAAAAATATATATATAATATTATAAAATATTATATATAAATTTTTATTATTATTATTATTATTATTCATGACCGAATGATTATTTTAATTTTTCTGAAAGCAGCTTGGTCGCTATTTATTGAACTGTCAGGTGGAATCGAATTAATTTTACAAAAGCCAAACAACTAGTGCTTGCGTAAGTGCCTGGAAAGATTTGCTGTTGAGTAGGAATAAAAAACACTTACTCTCCAGACGGGCCATGTGTTAAGTGTGTCATGGGATTATAGTGCAGGACTCGGCAATGCGGTGAGTTCAAATGAGTGCAAAGTTAGTACAACAATTTTTACAGAGGCATGCAGTTCGCACAGCTGAGTCTAGGAGCCAAACTGCACCTCCACCTTTCCACATTGTACACTCTGCAAGCAAAATAACAACAATTCCACTCATTGTCTCTACACAATCAATTTTTAATAATTTTAAAAATTATTCTCATTTTTAAAGCACTGTAATCATTATTTTATTTTTTTCATTATTTTTTTTTCTATTTAAGTTAGTTAAAGCAGATTAAAAAAAAATACGGGTGGTACCAGCGAAAAAAAATAAATCCCTCGATTTAGGCACTTAAAATTCTTTTTGTAATTTTTAATTAATTTTTTTTTTATATATCATATTTTGAGGTCAGATTTGAGGTCAAATTCGAGCTCAATGTGTTCAAAAACCCCCTAAACCTGAGTTTCATATAAATCTGAATTTTTAAACATTTTGTCAGCCATATTGAAACCTCAAAACCATAGAAATCTCAAAAATGTCAAAAAAATAATTTTTGACCAATTAGGAGATTTAAAAAATTTTTTTTTAGAAATTTTTCATCCGCCATTTTGAATTTTTCTATTTTGATGACAGATTCGTGCTCAGAGAGTTCAAAAACCTCCTAAAACTGGATTTGATCCAAATCGAATATTTTTTTAAAATTATGTCCATCATATTGTATCGGCCATCTTGAATTTCAAAATTTTGAGTTTAGAATCAAAAACTTAAAAAAAAATTCATTTTGTCCCGTTTTAACAACTTTTATTAACTATTTTATTTATAAAGTTATTAATTATTTTATATATTAATTTATTCATTATTTCTTAATTTTTATTAAATTATTATTAAAATTTTTAAAAAGTATATTTTTGACTTGTCCCTCTCTTCATATTTCTGAAACTTCCATAACAATCTTAACATTCCGTCCTTTCTCTTGCAGCTGAAAAAACTAATTTTACTTTTTTTTTTAATTTTCTATTTTTTCTAATCTAATTTCTACATTGAAAACTCCTTAGCTTAATTTTCTCAAAATTAACATAAACTAAGAAAGTAGTGCCTCATTTCATCTAAACTCTAACCAAAATCCACTCTCTTAAAAGTGCGAACTCAAATTTTTAAAATCAAAAAACAAACCTCCACTTCCAAAAAATATTGATCTTCATTTTCACAGATTTGAGTATCACCAGTGTAAATCTAAATCTCCGATTAAATTATCTCCACTACTTGAAAAAATACTTTCCCTATTGGTTTACTGATTCATAGGAACTTTCTTTGATATCAACTTTAATCACACATTTTTTTTAATTACTGAATGTTAACGGTAGTAGAAAATTAAAAAAAAATTGCACGTATCTCCGATGCACTCCTTCAAGCTGGAATGTAAAAAATTGGCGAGCGATCTGACGAAAAAACTTCCTTAAGTAAAACTCGCCGAGAATCAACCTAAAATTCAATTCACCAAAATAACTCTTAACAATTAAAAAATTGAATTAAAAAAATTTCAAAGTATTCCTAATATGAATTTTAATCTTTTATATTTACAAAGCATCTCGAGACGAGTCAAAAGAATACCAACATGACCCAATTCCGATTATCCAAACCCGAGAAATTTTTATTTGAACATCCGAAAAATTACTCAAAACCGCTAAGACCCAAAACTCAAAATATCTCAGAGTTATCAGAACTATACGGTGTGACCACTCTCTGAAATCGTCTCGACAAGCTCTACAAGCTTCTCTCAACAAAATTTAAAAAAGTAAATTGACTTCCAAGAAATTTCCATTTTTTCGGTTTTTACGTACATATTCATAAAACTATGCATATTTAAGACGATTCGTTGATTCCCATTGAGTGCTCTCGCGTTGTTGGTCTTCTAATAATACGAGAGAATCACAACCACCGATTTTAAAACACCTCACTCTAGATCGAAGTTATTGTTCGGTCTTTTTTAAAATAAAGTTTCGCTCCTGAGAGCAGACAATGCAAGACGCGAGGCATTTCGATGTTTTCTTTATCTATAAACGACGCGCACGACCTACCCGAAAGAGCTTAAAGGAAAGACTAAAACTCGACGGATCCTAATCTCGGGAACTTGTGCGCTGATGAGCAACACGCGTGCGCACGATACGTGATCTACCCCATGAGTGTAACGCTAACGGGTGTTTCAGATTCTTCAACAGCCAGACAATTCAGTGCCATTAAAGTTTGAAGGTCGGGGTTGAAACTTAGCCCGGGAATAATTTTTGGGATTAATTTCCTGTCAAAACTAAGTTCATTCTCGTCTCATTCAAGAGAGCTTCATTTAATAAGTTTTAAATAAAATTTAAATAGGTAACAAATTATAAACTAACTTGAATTAAAATTCTGAGAATTTGCATTTATTAGTCTTCTTGAGACGAATCCAACGAGTACAAACAAAGCCCCATTTCAATCAGCCAATTCCAAGTTATTGCAGATTAAACACTAACCGGAAGTGACCCCCCTGAGAGTTTCCTCCACTTACTGGTTTCTCCCTCTCTTTCGGAATTTCACATCTCCCCACTTTCGGACTTTCAGGTGTCTCCCCACTCATTCGCGTCACTCCCCTCTCTTTTGGACTTCAGCGTGTCTCCCCACTGGCGTCTCCCCAGAACTTAAATTAAAAAATCTCGGAACTGGATTATCGAAACTATACGTTGTGACCACTCCCCGAAATCGGCTCACCGAGCTCGTTAGGACTATCTTACTCAAAATTCAAAAAATCCAAATATTTTCTGAGGAATTCGATTTACATCCTTTTTAATTTCGCATTTAATACAATAAATGAATCTCAGCTTGTAAACGTCGCCTTCTATTCTATTTATTAAAATTTTTTCCATTAAGAGACATTTTTAAATTATAAAATCTCTATGGGTGTTGATATTATTAATAGGAATAGCAAACTAATCATCGATTTGTGTGCTCCTGAACCTCTTCATTCTGCATGAATAATGATCATCGGAAAAGTGTGGTTTATATTTCATTTTACAGCTCCATATAAATGTCATTTATCTCTACATCTGTGCATTTAAATAATCGATATCCGCCGTACTGTGAAATCTTTCCACTTCGTCAATCGCAAGTCGTATCTGAGTACATAAAATACAAAACTCGTATATCCGCTTGACGTTCCTTAGAAAATGAGATGACGTCCTTGTAGAAAATCCTTTCATCAAACAATTTAGATAAACCAAAAATAATATAATTAACATAATCTTATTTTTAGTTCTCGTGAAATATTTCTATTTTAATTTATTTAACTCTAAACATTAAAATAAATATTATTGACAAAGAAAAATATTTCTAGGCTTAAGTCATTTTCAATATTAAATAAAACAATTCTGATAATTTGTATTAATGAAATAGACATGAGGTTATCGACAGAGGATATTCCATGACACAGATCGCATTGTAATATTCCTTTCTGGATCAACGAATGGTGTCTATGACCTATATAACAGGCGCAAGCGGAACTAGGTCGTGTACCCCCGTATGCCCTGGAATAATACTGGGTGTTCCACAAACCAAAGATCACTCAATTACGGTCTATATTTTATTAAAATATTTAATAAAAATTTATTTTAAAATAAGCTAAATTATATTAAATGCTAGTTATCGCTTCTCTCCTTAAATTAAATTCGAAAAATGATAAATTATTACCAAGCCTATTTATTTATAAATTTCCAACTTCCGAAATTTCTTATCTGCCCCAAACCAACTTGTAGAAAATCTTCTCACGAGTAAAAAGAGCCCCCACAAGCCATACTTCCCTTCGCGTGATCTTAGACTTTAAAGACGATTGAAGCCCCCCTGTTCCCCGCCCTTCTAATGACCGTACTCACCACATTTAAATATCAAATAACTGCCCAGTGATTTACACAAACTATGTCGTGTCACCACTCGTTTCACTCGTCTCGTCAAGCGCTATTATCTGCACTGATAAAATTCCCCATCCATCTCGATAAATTTTTCTTGCCTTCATAATTTCCCTCACAGTAGGAATAATTTAATCACAGTGAAAGCCCTCGAAACTTGCAAATTATACCAATTTCAAAATCCGATTATCATTTAATCACCAAAATTTAGTTATTATTATCACGAAAGGAGGTCAAGGTCGTTATATAAATTTCCAACTATCTATATTCTTATTTACCCAAAACCAACTTGTAGAAAATCTCCTCACGAGTTAAAAGAGCCCCCACAAGCCATAGTTCCGTTTGCGTGATCTTAGACTTTAAAAATAAGCGAAGCCTCCCCATTCAACGCCCTTCCAATGACCGTACTCGCCGCACTTAAAGATCAAATAACTTCCCAATGATTCACACTAACTATACCGTGTCACCACTCGTTTCACTCGTCTCCTCGAGCCCTACAACTTGCCATAATAAAATTCCCCACAACTCTCGATAAATATTTCTCGCCTTCATAAATTCTCTCCAATCATAGTGAAAGCCCTCGAAACTTGCAAATTGAACCAATTTCCAAATCTGATTATCATTTAATCACCGAAATTCGGTTGTTATTATCGCGAAAGGAGGTCGATGTGTCAGGTCGGGAATCATGAGATGGAGTGAGTGGGAGGGGGTTGGTCCGTGGAATCTAATTTCAGGAAATCTAGTTTGCCCGAAAAGCAGGATGACCCGTCGGCTCTAGAGCGCAGGGGAATCCGCAGGAGCTTCGAGATCGTGGTAGGGGATGGTGGCGAGGGAATTCAGTAGAATGGGGGGAAGGGGAGGGGAAAAAGTTTAGAGAGACGCGTTACTCCCCGCGGGGGGTACGATGCACCCCAGTTTCCATGGAAACGACCTACTCTCCCTGGACAGACGCATCGTCGACCGCCGACGTGTTAAAATCTCCGAATAAGGATTTCCGGGTATCAACTCTCTTTAACCTTGAGATGCACACGCGCCTACAAGGATTTAAATGACGCTCGCTGATGATCGATTTTCTGACAAAAAAAAAACACTGGTTTTTTATTATTCTCATCACACTAATCACGATTTACGACTGTTAAATAAAGTTTTAAAGGGGGAATATTACTTTGGTAAGGGTGAGGTAAAAGTTTTCGGGTATTTTTAACTTTTTAAAATTCTTGAATGAGCTTTGCATTCATCTTGAATTCGACTTAAATTGTCTTTAATTCCTTTTAATTCTATTGAATTATTTTTAATGCTTTACAATTTATCTTGAATTTTTTTGAATTAATTTTTTTTTAAATCTGATTTTCTTCTATTGAGTTTAGAATAATTAACAATTATCTGAATTCTTTTGAATTCTAAATAAATGGATAATGCGACCCAGGGTTCGAATCCCGCCTGAGTAATATTTTTTTTTTCCTTTTTTACAGGATTTAAATACTTTTTACACAGCAGGGTTCAATTTCCTTCTATTAAAATACAGAAAATATATTTTCCAACTAATTTCATTCAGTTTTTCTTTTTTTTTCTACTTGAAAATCCTAAAATTACATTTTCCTTTAATTTCGGCACTCTGAGATTCTGGAGGTCGTCGGTTAAGGGTAAGTTAAGTTGTTGCCAAAATTTGTCATATGTTGGCAGTTGGTACTCGTATTTCGTTGGGTTTTCTCTTTTTTTATCGCTCTTACGTCACGTGTGAAGTGAGCAAAGCGCACGCGTTTCTCCCAGTTCGACGACACACTACTTCATAATTCAGGTAGTGAACTTTAGAGAAACGTGAACTCTATTCAGTACCACGCAGAAATAAACGACATAATTATGGTCCTGTGGCAGCCAATTTGGCCCATTTCCAACCCAATTTCGGAAAATTGTTCTTTTTTATATTTTTCAAAATTTTATATTTGTAAACTATTATATAATATAAAGTATTCTTAATATTTTGTATTATATAATATATTAATCATTATTTGATTAAATAATATATTTTATTAAATTAATATATTTATTAATAACTCGGGGGGGCTTTACCCCACGGTGCTAAGCACACCAACTCTCATTTTATATTATTTTGTTACTTGCTTTTTGATATAACTGAATTAAGGCCATGTAAGACTTACCCGATCCCTACCTTACCGACATTTTTTTCTCTTCAACGCTACGTCTACATTTATTGGTATCAAATTGAAAATTTCTAAAATTAAAAAAAGTATGCTACGATATGTTTATCTAGTCTTAAATTTTTGTAAAAATAAAAAAATTTTTTTTGAAAAAATTTTTTTTTATAATTTTTTTTTTTATATATGTCAATATTTAGGACAAGATAAACGTACCTTAATGCTTCTAGCTTCGATTTTAGAAATTTCCAACTTGATATCTCAACAACTGTAGACGTAGCGTTGCAGATAAAAAATGTCGGTAAGGTAGGGATCGGGTAAGTCTCACATGGTCTTAAATTTTAAATTTAGATTAAGGCGATGTATTACTTATCCGATCCCTACCTTACCGACATTATCATCTCTGCAACGTTACTTCTAAATCTATTTATATATTAAATTGAAAATTACTGTAATTAAAACTAAAGCATTAAGGTACGTTTATCTGGTCTTAAATATTTACATTTATAGAAAAAAAAAATTTCAAAATGATATTTTTTTTGTTTACAAAAATGTAAGTCCAAATAAACATACCTTAGGATATTTTTTTAATTTTAGAAGTTTTAAATTTGATATCTTAATTATCCGGAAAAGTTTCTTCAAACCGGAAATGTATTATTATTATTATTATTATTATTATTATTATTATTATTATTATTAATAAGATTAAAATTAATAGGTAAACAAATTAAACTTTTTTCCTCGTTCTACACTCGGTTTTCTCTTGAAATTTTTACATCTTTCCAAGGCGCCTTCGAGTGAAGAAATATTTTTCTCTAATCTCTTGGCTTTGATTCAAAACAATCAAGACTAAATATTGAAGACAAGTTTGTGTATCAATTAAAATGTTCGTTCCCCTTTAAGCAAATATTATAACTAGAACAATATTTTATTTGACAAAGAAAATATTATTCGAATAATAAAAATAGTTCAGGAAAAAATACGAATTCCAATATAAGAAATTAAAAATTTTTTTTTAATTTAACCTAACTCTCTATATACATATTTTAGGACGTGGCTGATATTGAGTTCGGGTTCGAATCCCCGTTCAGAATTTTTGTTTTCCAATTTTTTTTTATTTTATTTTATTTTTAAGAATTTGAAATTTTCGAAAACTTTCTATTTTCGTTAATAAATATTTTTAATAAAATTATTTTTATTCCAGAACTTGAAATTTTGGGAATTTGCAATTTTTCCGGAATTATTTTTTTGATATTTTTTCAAATTCCGTATTTTGGTGTTTCGGCAGAAAAAAAGGCGATCCTAAAATCTGGTTTACACTCAAAATTCGAGAAATATTTTTTATTAAAAGAAAAATAGTTTTTTAATACACAAACGATTCAATTTACGCAAAAAAAAATATTTTTTATTTTATTTATGAAGGAAACTTAGAATTTGAAATCGTGCCAACGTTTGGCTGTCCGGATGTTGCGAGTTTCCGACGGAAGTGAACTACATAATGTCAACTTTACTGGAACTGTATATAAAAGTCTGTTAATTTTTGCGATTTTTTTTCTAATTTAAGAAATTTTTTTTAACAAAAAAAAATAATATAAAAAAATGAATAAAAAGAAAAATTTGTATTTTTTTTTTTTTTGTAGAAGAAATATAGACAAGCGAGAGCGACGATTGGTGCGCGCGGCTGCAAAAATAAACAGGACAGCGGTCGACGCTATTTATAATGAAAATATTTTCGCGACCAAGCGCGGCCGGCCGCGTCTCTATCGATAGAAAAATGTGTGTTTCGGCACATATTTAGCACCTATGAACAATCGATCTTCCTTGCTTTTTCAACCAATGGACACGAAAGTTTCGCCTTGCTGGACAGATTTCAATTTTAGAACTCGTTCGACGTCTTACTAAAGATTTCAAGAATTTGATCAAGGTCTGGTGTTCATTAAATTTTATAGTTGCTGTAATCGCAACTTTTAAACAGAGATAAATATAAAACGTTGAAAAGAATTTAAGAAATTCTCAAGAATTGGAAAATAATTTTTTTTTATTTTTAATAAATTTCTGGGAATTCGAACGAATTTAAAATAATAAGGTATTTACCTGAATACAATAATTAATTCCAAATAATTCTAAAGAATTTAGAAGAAGTTTAAAAAAAATAAAGCGATTTTCAAAGTGGCCTATGTAATATACGCCCTTCTTGACCCCCACGTGACACGCCCTTCTTGAACTCTACGTTACATACACCCATGAGATTTACGCCTTTATTGAACCCCACGTAAAATGCGCCCTTATTGACCCCATGTGACATACGCCCTTCTTGACCCGCACCCTTATTGAAAACCCCTATAAAATACGCCTTTCTTGACTCTTAACATATGCCCTTCTTGACCTTAATGTGATACTTGTTGACCCTTATTATGTTAGGCCCTTATTTACCCCCATGTAATATACGCCCTTCTTGACCCTAAGTGACATACGCCCTTCTTGAACTCTGCGTTACATACACCCTTCTTGATCCCACGAGACTTACGCCCTTATTGAACCCCACGTTAAATGCGCCCTTATTGACCCCCATGACATACGCCCTTCTTGACCCGCACCCTTATTGAAAATAAAAAGTTTATGAAATTAAACAAAAGACCGAGGACGATTTTCTCATAATATTTACAATTTATTTATATATTTATAATTTATTTTTATATTTATAATAACATACGCCTTTCATGACTCTTGACATATGTCTCTTGACTTTAATGTGATATACGCCCTTCTCGACCCCCAAGTGACATGCGCCCTTCTTGAACAGTACGTTACATACACCCTTATTGACCCCCACGTGCGATACGCCCTTCTTTATCCCTACGAGACTTACGCCCTTATTGAACCCCCTGTAACATACGCCCTTTTTGACTCTTACTTGTCACACACCCTTCTTGACACGCATGTTACATACGCCCTTATTGACCCCCCATTGACCACACTTCCTTATTAAACTCTTCGATCACGTCACCTCCATGCCGATACGCCCTTCTTAGTACCCCTGACCACATGTCCCCATTGACCATACGCCCTTATTGACCTTCTATATCACGTGGACCCATGACGATATGTCCTTCTTGACCCCCACTTGACGTACGTCCTTCTGGACCAATGTGACATACGCCTTTTTTACTACCACGTGAGATACGCCCCTCTTGACCCCATGTGATACGCCCTTCTTAACCCCCACATGTATTCCCTTTAAACCCAATTACACATTTATATAAAATATATATTTATATATTTATATAAAACCAAATTTATTTAAAAATAAAAAATAATTAATAATTTAATTAATTAAGTAATTAATAATAACATGAATATTAGAAACCATTGAATTTATCAGAATCCTAAACTGGAAGTAATTGCACGTTATTAATATTATTATTACTATACTAACTAAAAACGATAACAGACTGATTAAAAATAATTTTTAAAAGCTAATTTAATAAATAAAAATTCCTTTTAATTGTTTAGAGTAGCGCAACACTAAAATAGCTTTTACCTGTTTTATCTCGAAAACCAACGTTTTATTGAGGAACGTGCCAAAACATCGATTGCACTCTATCGCGGGTTCAGCACGTGTGAGCACTGGGCACTGCAATGGACTTGATTCGTGAATCAACGAGCCTAAAGAATGTCTACGGAAATTGAGTCGCTATAGATTCGAAACTATGGTCCGCAAGATCAATACTGCCCAGCTTCACAAATGTTTTTACTACACCAGCATTCCAATCTGCCGTTTATAATTCCATTTTTTCCATAATTAAAAAAAATCGTTTTTACTTAATTTTTCAACATTTTTTTTTATTTAATTTTTTTTTGTTGTCATTTAATCAGAAGCCACAAAAAATCAAATTATATTTATTAATTTAGCCTCGTAAACACCGTTATTAACATTATCCGACTCATTTATAAAAATCTAGATTTCGGTCGAGCGGTAAAGTTCGCAATTTGTAATTTCACGATCGGGGTTCGATTCCCCTCACCGGGATAATTTTTTTTTTCCTTTTTTTCTTTTGCTAAAATTTTTTTTATGTATAAATAAACTAAAGAAATTTAATTTAAATAAATTTAAATTAAAATAGGAGTGAAACTCTATTTTTAAGTTACGAAAAACTTCGAAAATTTATCTCTTGTTTTCTCACACGTAAAGTTTCGAGATCGAGGAGGGGAGATCATTAAAGTTCGAGTCGGTGTCGCGTCTTTACTACATAATCTCGACGTGTCGTCTTGGCACCGGCTCGGATCTACGTCAAGAAATATTCTGACGCCAGCATCAATGAAAAGAACAAAATCCCTCCATGTCCAAAAATAAATTCACATTCGCCATTTTCTGAAAGCACCTCAGTCGTGATACGTCTTAACTAAAAACGAATCAGTAGATATCGACCATAAAACGCCTAATATACTACTTTTTCAGTTTTTTTTTCAAATTTACCCGATTCCTACCTTACCGACATTAAAAAAATTATAAATATATAAATAAATTTTAAATATTATGAGAAAAATCGTCCTCGGTCTTTTGTTTAATTTCCTAAACTTTTTATTAAACAATATCTTTTTTTATACAGGTCCAAAAAAAACATAGGTAAACTTTGACTGTGAGTATTAGGTTCGAATCCCCTCTCGGCAAAAATTTTTTTTTCGCTAATTAATATTTTAGGACCCAGAATATCATTTTGAGTTGTAAACCTTCTTTGGGAATATAACTTATTTATTAATAAATACAATTTTTTTAATTAAAAGATGTATTAAAAAATAATTTTTAAAAATGTTTAAAAATTCAATTTAAAAAAAAAATTAATTTAATTTAAAAAAAAATTTTTTTTTAATATTTCATAAAGTTTTAATGCATGAATAATTTTAATCGTGGAAAATTGAAGCATAAATGAAACTGAATATTCATTTAATTAAGATAATTTTTTTTTATTGGAAAAGCTGTAATTTAGTCGTATTATACAGAAGAATATACACGTGATATTCTACTGCCTATAAGCAGAATCTTTCTCTTCCTACTTCTCCTCTGTATTATTCAGACAATGCTAAATATTATATGTACCGGAATCTCTCAAGCACAAAGAATAAACCACAAACGTGACCCGCGAGTGGCTTGACCTTAAAGCTCCATTCACAACCCTCTCGAAGAAACAAAATATTTCCCAAAGGAAATATATATTAAAATAATATCAATAAATAAAAATAAAAATAATAATAGTAAATAAAATAAATACGTTTTTCATTTCAAAAAATCTCAAAATTCAATAAAAAATCTTAGAAATTAATTTTTTTACATTAGGAAAACTTAGTTTATTTTTTTAAAAATATATGATAAATTAAATAGGACGCACTATTGCGACTGTGCCAACGCAGGGGAATAAATTGAGTAAATAAAAAAAAAAATAAAAATAAATAATAAAAGATAAAATAAAAAAAATAATAAAGAAATAAATTAAAATAAAATAATAAATAAAATATAAATCAAAAAAATAACTAATTAATTAATCCCCACTTCCCCCTGGAAAAAATGAATAAAAATAAATAAATAAAAATCGAGCGGGGATTTGAACCCGGGGTGGTTGATTTCAGCCATAAAGACTACAACATAATTTTTTTCTTTTCAAATTTTTTCTCAATTCTTACCGGGGTGTTTATTTTTTTCAAACTATAATTATTATTAAAATATTTTCTGTTCGAAAAAAATATTGTTCTAGCTATAATATTTTTTTAAAGAAAAAATTAATAAATAAAAAAAAATGAGGGGATTCGAACCCAAGATGGTTGATTTTACATAACTATTTTTTTTCAATTTTTTTTTCAAATTTTTATTATTTAAACAATATTTTCTTTGCGAACGGAAGACCAAATTATTGTAGATAGGAACTTAGGTTGGCAGAGAAAGCGATAAAGTTTTTCCGATAACGATTTGTCTTTACACTAGACAATTGTTGGTTGAAGAATAATTCATGATCCGCTAGCATCTTAACAATACGCCATAAGATAAACTTCCGCTTGAAGGAAAGAAAAATACGTAGGGAAAATGTTCGAAAGATTGTCGCTCTTAAATATTTAATTGAGAAAGAAAAAAAAATTATTTTTTTTTTTTTAATTTCTTAATTAATGAATTTTAATATGAAAAACAGTATTTAAATATTTAACAGTAATTAATTCAGAGTTAGAAATTATTTACTTAAATTAAATTAAATTTAATAAATAATTTATTTAATATAAATTATTTATTATTATAATTTTAATTATCATAATTTTTATTTTATTACAATTTTTTATTAATTATAAACATTACATATAAATTCTTAAATTAAAAATGTATATCTGACTAGAATAATTAAGAAAAAAGAGATTTAATTTAAAAAATAAATTTAAATTTAAATAATTTCAGTGAATGGATTTTTTTAATGAGCTTTATGAAAGTTACTAGGTCGATGAGTTAAAGAAATTATACTTTTTTCAGGGAAGTAATTTAAGGTTTGCAGGAAGTAAAAACTCGATTATTCATTCATAAAATAATTTTATGATTTTTCCTGAAAGTCAAGGTTACTCACTATTTATTGATTTTATTTATAAGAATTTAGAATAATTCAAACTTTGTAAAAAAAATAAATAAAATAAATAATTGAATACAAAGTGATTATTATTTTATTTTAAGACTGTAATTATAATTTACTTAATTAATTTTTTATTACATCATTAATTATTATTTAATTAATTATTCATTTATTATTTTTTAAAATTGTAATTTCTACTAATCGTGACTTTATAAATGAAATTAACATCTTTTATAATAATTTCGTAATAAAATAAAGTCACCCCTTAAATTCAAAACAAATTATAATGCAAAACTGAGTATTATATCAAGACATGATGTAATTCTCCCTTCTCTTATGACTCAGAGTTCGTACCTTGTACACCAACCCTTGCTTGGTTGTAGGTCACGCGAAAATACCGGGTGTTTAAATAAAATAAAAGTAAATAAAAATAACTTAAAAAATTTATTAATTATTTTTTTTTCTTTTTTTTAGTAGTGCAAACGTTAAAAAAACTTACTTTTTTATATATATTTATTTATTTAAATATTAAAAAATGTATTTGCTTAATTTTAATTTTTGTAATTACAATCATTAAAAAAAACTTTCTACGTAGTTCTGGAATTTATAGTAAAATCTCAAATTTCCAAAAGTCTAAAATTTCAAAATTTTTTTTGTTACAAGAATTTTGAATAGAAAATTTTGAAAAAAAATTAGAGATTCGTTATTTTGTTTTTTCGGCAAAAAGATATTATTCTAAAAAAAACTAGGTAATTCCGAAATATTCTGTAACTATTATGTACTAACTATAGAATTTTACTAATTACGAGAAGAATAATATTAGATACATATTTTTGGGGATTTTTCCTATTTTGATATAATAATTTCATATACCCAAATGAAATAACAGGCAGTTTTTTTTATTTATCTAAGATTTGATCAACCTCGAGAAACGATATCAATACGAGGGAATTTTTTAAAGGGACAAATGTTTACACTATCGCCTTGATTGCACTACTTTTTTGATTAAATCACGTCCCACCTTTCGTCCTGATAATTCCAGCACGAAAAAAAAAGCAAGAAGGGGTGAGGACGTGCTTATCATTGATCTTCATAAAATTTTTTTATTTGATTAAAAAATACATTCTCTGATGAGAACGTACAAATAAACGAAAAAAACTGTTTAAAAATAAATTTGAAAATAACCAAAGAATAATAAAAATCAATCAATCAATCAAATTAATTAAATCAATTAAATTAAAAAAAAAGTTTTTATAGTTTTTTTTTATTGAAATTAAAAGTAAAGATAGATAGAACAATAACTTCCAGGGATTTCAAATAATTTTTAAGATTTTTAAACAATTAAAATTTTTTAAATAATTTTAATGGATTTTAGATAAAGAATAAAAAATTATTGAAATTTAATATATTACTTATATATACAAATTTACATATTTTAATTATTTATGTAACTAATAATTAATATATTATTAATATAAAACTATAGATAAAATATAAATTACATATAATTTTATTATTTCTTAAATACACGCGCAAGATAAGATTCTGATAATTTCTACAGTTTATAATATTGAAAGTTATTATTTACTTAATTAAATTATTAATTATTCACCACCTGCATTATTTTCTACTTTTATTTGTAAATAAAGTATGTAAAATATTAAAACCAAAATATGTGTAATGAATGATCTTAATTTCATTGAAATTGGCTAAAGACCTGATTAATGGAGAGGTCGATAAGGGCGTATGTTACAGAGGGGGCCAATAAGGGCGTATGTTACATGTTCTAGGAGGTCAAGAAGGGCGTATGTGACATGGTAGAGGAGGTCTAGAAGGGCATATTCCATGTGTTCGAAGAGGGTTTATTAAGGGCGTATATCACATGGGGGTCAAAAAGGGTGTACATTACAAAAGGGTCAAGAAGGGCGTAAGTAAAAAAAGAATAAAAAGGGCTATGTCATAACGGAATCAAGAAAGGCGTATTGACATGGGGTCAAAAAGGGCGTAAATTACAAGAGGGTCAAGAAGGGTGTATATCACAATGAAATTAAAAAGGGTGTACGTCAACGGAATCAAGAAGGGCGTATGTGACATGGGGACCCATAAGGGCTTATGTCACGTGCGGATTAAAAGGGCAAATATCATGTTAGAGTCAAGAAGGGCGTATGTTACAGGGAGTCTTTAAGGGCGTAGATTACATGAGGGTTAAGAAGGGCGTAAGTTACAACGGAATCAAAAAGGGCATATTTCATAACGGAATCAAGAAAGGCGTATGTGACATGGGGTCAAGAAGGGCGTATGTCGCATGGGGGTCAAAAAGGGCGTACATTACAAGAGGGTCAAGAAGGGCGTATTTTACAATGGAATCAAAAAGGCGTATGTCAACGGAATCAAGAAGGGCGTATGTGACATGAGGGTCAATAAGGACGTATGTCACGTGGAGTCGAATTATTAGTCGGAAGTCCTGAAAAAATAAATAAATAAATAATAACAAAGAGAGGAATTAGTATGGTATGGTATACATGTGCAGGTATGGGCCACATGTGTAGGATGAACTTAGCCTTCGCCTTGAGAGCCTTGATGTGACCTTCGAAAATAGGGGATTCCCCTCGGAAGTGGTTAGTAGGCTCTCCACGTGATGCCGCATAATAAATGGCGTGGTAGGCCTGCCACTTTAGGTTTCGCGTGCTCCGAAATCGAGCAACTCGTACCGTACCAACGTTTGATGATGAACCTGCAGATTTGATCGATGCTTAATTCGACCCACAGAAGGCGTCCAATCGTATCGTGAGTCACCCTAGACCCGATGACCTTCGAGATATTACTAAATTACTTCAGAGATACGTCAGATTGTTATTCTCAGAACTATCGGAAATCTTGCATTTCCAATTTGAGAGATAAATAATAATAATAATAATAATAATAATAATAATAATAATAATAATAATAATA
>CAJFCO010018184.1:77784-97225 GCA_904066015.1 Synergus gifuensis
TTTTATTTTGAATCAATAATTTTATCATTAATTATTAGTCATTTGTTTATTAAAATTTTTTAATAATTTAATAAAGAAGGGCGCATGTCATGTGGTCGAGGGGACGTCACGTGATCGAGAGGGGTCAATAAGGGTGTATCTCACATGGTCGATTGGGGTCAAAAAAATGTGTATCATTTTGAGGTTCATTCTGTCATGGAGCTCACGTGTTCATGGGGGTCACACGTTTTCATGAAGGTCATGTGGTCTTGGGGTCACATGGACCATGGTGATTACGCGGTCATAAGGTTCACGTGATTATGGAACTCATCCGGTCATGAAGCTAACGTGGTCATGAAGTCACAGTAATGGGGGTCACGTGGTCATGCGGGTCACATGGTAATATCCCCATAGTCACGTGATCATGGGGTTCACGCGGTCACGGGAGTCGCATGGTAATGGGGGTCACATAGTCATGGGGGTCACGTGGTCATAGTGTCACGTGATCATGGGGTTATGTGATCTTGGGGTAGAATAATCATGACCTCGGGGATAATGCGGTCATGGGGTTCACATGGTCACAATTTTCATATGGCTCAGATAATGATGGAGTTCCGTGGTCATGAGATCACAGTAATGCGCGTCACGTGGTTGTAGCGTTTATCTGGTCATAGGGTTTTCGAAGTCATAAAATTCACGTGGTCATGGGGTCACATCGTCATGGGTTCACATAGTCAAGGGGTCACATGGTCGTGGTGGTCATGGGGTTCACGTCGTCATGGGGTTACATGGTCATTGGGGGTCACATGGTCATGAGGTCACATTTTCATTGGGTCACGTGGTCATAGTCACGTTGTCATGGGGTTATATGATCATGGGGTCACGTGGTCACGGGAGTGATGCGGTCATGAGACTCACGTGGTTATGGGGTCACAGTAACGAGGGTCACGTGGTCGTGGGGTTCATGTGGTCATAGGGTTCTCGCAGTCATGAGGTTCACATAGTCATTGGGTCAGATTGTCATGGGGTTCATGTGGTCATGGAGTCACATTGTCATGGGGGTCATGTTGATGGGTCATTGTAATGGGGTCATGTCATGTCTGTTAAATTAACAAATTTTCAATGCACAGAATCAACAAATTTTATAAGTTGTATATATTACAGATTATTTCTGCTACATTAATATTAGATGACTCGAACAGACAAATTTATGTAAATTACAATAAAAAATTTTCTACAATTACTAAAAATTACTTAAAACTCTTTAAAATTTCGTTAAATCTTTTTATATTACTCAAAATCCCAATAAAATCAACATAAAAGATTTTAATTTAATAGGTCTATAAAACTATAAGTTTAAGTGATTCTTATATTGTACGTTTTATTTTAATTGAAGCAGCTCATCATGCAATGTGAGAAATATTCAAGTGGCGTGACTCAATGTAGAATCAGACAAGTACAATTAAAGTGATGCGAGGTCGTTATAGTCAGACACGCGTCGTCTCCCTTTAAGTAGTTGTTGTCGACTGTGATCAGGCAACTAAAAGTGATGCAGAAGGTGGACACATGTCAGGAAAATCAGAGAAGTAAGAGAAATGTCAGGAAAAAAAATTCTCAGGAAAAATATTAGGTTTTATCTCTATATTATAAAAAGCTCTCGCCACCGCTGCTGCTGTTTCAAGAATCATGACCACGTAACCCCATGACAACATGACTCCATGACCACGTGAGCCCATGACAATGTGACCTACTAAAAATGTGACCCCCATGACCACATGCACCCCATGACCACATAACCATGAAAATCCCTATGACCGCATGACCCACATGACCATATGAACACCATGACCACGTGACCCCATAAGCATTTGACCCCATGACCATGTAACCCCATGACCCTCACGACCATGTGACCCCCATGACAATGTGACCCCTTGACCATATGAGCCTCATGACCACGTGAACCCCATGGTCGCAACAATCACGACCATGTGTCCCCATGACCATGTAACCCCCATGTTAATGTGACCCTTTGACTATGTGAACCCATGACCACGTGACTCCCGTGACCATATGGTCCTCATGACAATGAACCCCATGACAACGCGAGCCCATGACAATGTGACCTAATAAACATGTGACCCCAAGACCACATGAACCCCACTACCATGTGACCCCAAGACCGCATGAACCCCACGACCATGTGACCACATGACCATGTGAACACAATGACCACGTGTACCCCATGACCGCATGAACCCCACGACCATGTGACTCCATGACCACGTGAACCCAATGACCATGTGACCCCTTGACCATATGAGCTTTATGGCCACGTGACCCCCATGACAACGTGACTCCATGACCACGTGAACCCCATGACCGCATAACCACTACGACCATGTGACCCTATGACCGCATAACCACCACGATCATGTGACCCCTTGACTATGTGAACCCTTGATCATGTGACTCTCATGACCATGTGATCCTATAAGGGCGTATATCACATGAGAGTCAAGAAGGGCGTATGTCACATGAGGGACAAAAAGGACGTATATTACATTAGGGTCAATAAAGCCGTCAAAAAGGGCATCTGTCAAGAAGGACGTATGTCACATAGGGGTTAAGAAGGGCGTTTATGGCATGGGGTCAAGAAGGGCATATGTCACATGTTGGATGGGTCAAGAAGGGCATATGTCACATGTTGGATGGGTCAAGAAGGGCGTATGTCAGAACTACGGAACCACATTTTAAATAAGGCTAAATGGAAAAATTTCTGCACGGGATACTATTGAAATAAAAAGTCAACATGCTTTTCCAGGGTTGACTTTGGTTTTGATTACACGTGTTTGGCTGAATTTCACCCACACTCGCTCGACTTGGAAATCATTAAAACGAGTATTTCAATCGCAGGAACGTCGAGCTTTCATGGGCAAACCCCTTCCTCTCCCGATCGATCTCATCGCCCACTCTTTGTTCTCCACATCCGCACGTCTGCTTTTTATACCCTTCAAATAAACGTCTCCACCAAATGAAAAAAGGTGCGTCTTGTCTCGGTCATTATTTTTCTTTTTTTTTTTTTCGATAAAATGTATGATTCTGGAAATCACATCGTGGATAAACTGCAGAAGAATTCAAGGAAGTAGAAAATAATCTCGAAACGAAAATTTCATTCCTAAATATTTAAAATGAATTTTTTAAACATTTTCAAATTCCGGAAAATTAAAATTCCTAAAAATAAAAAAAATTCTTGAATAAAAGTAGTATTATTACCGATAATATCTGATCCCTACCTTGCCGACATTTTTTTCTCTGCAACGTTACTTCTAAATTTATTTAGATATCAAATTGAAAATTTCTGAAATTAATTATATTTACATTTATAAAAGAAAATTTTTTTATTTTAATAAAAATTTAGAACCGGGTAAACGTACCTTAGCATATTTTTTCTTTAAATTTATGGAATTAAATTCTCATTTCAAATTTTATTTTTGTACTATTTCGTACAACGGCTCCCATCCGAATGTGACCAAGTCAAGCGCTACTTAACTTCGGTTAATTTTAATTTTAATTTTAATTTTAATTTTTAAATTCTGAATTAAAAAAAAAATTAATCAATTAATTAATTAATTAATTAATTTTAAAATTTTTAAAATTTTTCAATTTTATTTGCCCGTTCTGAATAGGAGCAAATGTTTTCTACATTGAATATTTTTTTTAATCGAATATTTTCTACATCAATATTTTTTTATTAATTTCCGTTGAATATTTTCTACGTAAATATTTTTTTATTTTTTAAATATTTTCTACATAATTATATTAATAAATTATACTATATTTTATTTTATTAAGATATTAAAAAAAAGTTCTGAAAAGAAATTACAAACAAAAATTCTGAAGAAATTTAAAACCACAATTTTGCAGAAATTAAATTTTTTTAAATTATTTATTATAATAAATAATTTTTATTAAAATAAACAATATATAATAATATATAATATAAAAAATAATATTAGAATAATAAAAGAATAATAAATTAAATTAATTTTTTTTTTATTTTCGAAAATTAAAATTTTCCGAAATCTGAAAATTCGAGTATTTTTTTATCCAGAATTTTGTGATAATTTAAAAAGTGTGAAAAAAAATTTCAGAGTAATTTTGAACAAAATTTTTAAAAAATGTTAAACAAAAATTGTTAAGAAATTTAAACCCAAGTTTTAAACAAAAATTTTTTATGGAAAAAAAATAGTTTATTTTTTATTTTTGGGAATTTAAATTTTCGGTATTTTTTCACGATCGGGATTTTGGTTTTTCGGTAGAAAAATGTTGTCCTGCTAGGTGGAACATTGACCCTGTTGATTTCCTTAAGGTAGTGCGAAGTAAAGGGAGGAAAAGAGAAAGGAGAAAAGAGAGAAGAGAGAAGATAAGAGAAAAAGTAAAAACGTTCTCTCTTAGGCGAAACCCAGTACACACGGAAAGAAAAATCCAGGCATTAGTGCGTGAACACATGTCGTGCTTTAATAGCAAGGCATTTCTCTTGTGATATATTCATGGATGCATCTATTAATCGCATGATGCAACTCTACGGAAAATAAGCACAACTCACATGCAAAAATGCCAAGAGTTACTTAGGTTAGTAGCAAGCACTGCTGTGCTCTAATACCGTGAACTTAACCGAGCGAAATTTCCAAGAGTCTCA
Organism: Synergus gifuensis; assembly: GCA_904066015.1. Classification (NCBI taxonomy): domain Eukaryota; kingdom Metazoa; phylum Arthropoda; class Insecta; order Hymenoptera; family Cynipidae; genus Synergus; species Synergus gifuensis. The sequence continues at coordinate 82,466 of CAJFCO010018184.1, forward strand.
CGGAGTTTTGCCGTGAGTCTCTTTGCGATTTGCCTTTAGGCCACGCCTCCTGCCTAACTGACACATATATACAATACGTGCAATCACAACGCTATTAAAAATCGCATTTTTCAATAATTATATTTACTTTGACACTATAAATGCTATAAATGCGCCGGCACGAACACGAGGTGAACAAAGAAAACATAAAGAAAACGCACTGACGCAATAATGAATCATGCATCTGATCCCAAATTGTATCAGGAGGCGTGGCCTAAAGGCAAATCGCAAGGAGACTCACGGCAAAACTCCGTGAGGCTCTTGGAAATTTCGCTCGGCTAAGTTCAGGGTATTAGAGCATAGCAGCGCTTGCTGCTAACCCAAGTAACTCTTGGCATTTTTGCATATACGTTCGTGGGTTTAGGGCAATAGGGCATGTCTTGCTTAAAACTCATGAAATTTTAGGACACAAAGCAAGAGGCGCCTGCGATATGCGCCTGACAAATAGTCCATGCGTTAATACCACGAACTCTCTTGCGCTAAACCCCCGATTTTTCTTTCCGTGCAGCCTCGTGGAGCACGATCTGTGTCTTCCACGTCTGTAGCTGGGACACCAGAGTGGGGGATTGCAGGGAAGTGGAGGGGGTTAAGCTATAAAAGTAGGGCAGTAGTGCTGTAGAACAATCAATAGTAGTTGGACCGGAGAGGGGATAAAGCCACACGGAGGAAATTCGGGAGTGGGAGGCACGGGACGCTATGGAGGGTGAAACCGGAAATGGGAAGTGGAACCTGCTGCAGTTGCAGATAAGAATTCCCACTTTCCTCTCCACGAATTAATTTTAATAATTAAATATTAAATAAAATAAATAAGAAATAAAACAATAATATATTATAATAAAAAATATATAACAATATATAATATAAAAAAATTGAAATTTAAATGAATGTTTAGTGATTAAAAATAGATAATTAATAATAATAATAAATAATAATTGAACTAATAATGAAATAAATAAATGCATAAGGTAATTTGAAAAAAATTTTAATTGAGCGCATTTTAGAAATTTAAATTGAAAATTATTCTTTTTGGAACGTATATAATTTGAATTTGTTAAATTATTAAGGTTTCAAATTTGAAATTTCTTGAAGTCCTTAATTTTACTTTTATTTGAAACCTTTTTATAGTTTGCTGGATTTTAATTTTTAATTTAGAGGATTCTTAAATAAAATAGAAGGTTTTAATTATTTACTCTGCAAGTTCGTTAATTTTTCTTTGATAAGTTTGTAGATTGTAGAAAAAAGAATAAACAAACCGAGGAGTAAGTAAAGACAAAAAAGCTGAAACGGACTCTCGGGAATAAAATCACAAGTGCTTGTTGTTTTTTACTTTAGAAACTCGAGCCATTTCATTGGTACAGACAAAGTTTACATAAAAGACGAATTTTTTTTTTAATAATTTATTATTATTATTCTTTTTTTTTATTAATTTCAGCTTTTAAAACATTTTACAACCTCGGGACTCTTTTTTCAAGTATTAAAAAATAATTTAATTGGATTAGAGCGTCAAAAAATTTTATTCTAAAAGATTAGAAATTATTCTATAAATATTTAGTTATAGACATTTTTAGGTCGTTCCAAAGAATTATAGAAAACTTTAAATTGGATCAAATATTTTTTATCAAATAGGAATATATTTTAGTTAATATATATATATTATATATATACAATGTGTTAAAGTTACTTAATATTTAATTCAATATAATTATTAAATTAAATTAAATTTAAAAATTAAAAAACAGCTTATTAAAAAAATTTCAGTGATAAAAGGCGATTCTAAAAGCTTTAACGTTTTTTCATGCTGTGTTGATTTTAACGCGATGATAACCATCGGTTTTATTAACTGTCTATTTTTATTAATAACTATGCTATTTTTCAGAACGAACTCTACTGCGATAATGTCTACAAAAATTATCGAAAGCGATGTTTAAGATTCAAGATAGCTCTGAAATTAAATATAAAACTTTCGAAACTTTTAAAAGCGGTCTCGAACTTTTTAAATTAATTTAATTTTAAGAATGTAAAAAATGAAAGCCCAAAAAATTAAAAATTAAATAATTTTAATATTCTTGGAAGTTTAAACACAAAAGTTTGAAACTTAAACAAGTACTTTGGAATTCATAATATTTTACAAAATCCGTTTGAAATAAAATTTTATTAAAATTAAAAAAAAATGATTATCAAACAAACTTCTGAGGAATAAAATTATCTGAAATTCAAACTTCCAAAATTCAAATAAACAAAAATACAAAAATATTGTTTTATATATATATATTTTTTTTTTTTCAAAATTCTAGTACAAATTTTTTCACAATTTTTGTTTGGAATTTCTCTAAAATGTTGTTTTTCATTTTGAATAGAAATTTTAATAAAACATTTTTATCATTTAAAAAAATATATATTTTTTTATTTTCGGAAATATGAATTTTCGGGAATCTACAATTTTCCAGAATTTTGAAATTCGGTTATTTTATATTTTCGAAAAAATGCAATTTCAGTATTTTTCTACTTTAATTAATAAATATCTTTAATAAATATTAAGCGCGAAAACACAAATAATTTGAAAATTAGGATATTTTATATTTTCTTGAAATTTGAAAAAATACAAAAAAAAAAAGAAAATAATTCCAAAAAAAATTCAAATTGCCGAAGAATGCAAATTTTCGAAATTTCAAGTTCCCGAATAAAAATAATATTACCAAAAATGTTTTTTTAAAGAAAATAGAAAATTACCAAAATTTCAAATTCCCGAAAATTTAAATTCCCGAAAACTTAAATTCTCTAAAATTTCAAATTCTCGGAAATTAAAATATTCCTCTAGAATTGTTGTGTAAATATTCTTTTCAAATACTTTTTTTTTTTGCAAAACTTCTCTTAAAAAATTTTGTTCAATATTGCTCCAAAATTTTGTTTATTCTAAATAGAAATATTGACAAATTTAAAATTCCTGAAATTGAAAGTTATCGAAACTTAAAATTTCCAAAATTATGAAATTCCTGAAATTTAAAAATCCCAAAATTTTTGTTTGAAATTTATTTGCATAATTTTTGTTCAAAATTTCTCTTAAACATTTTTATTCAAAATTTTAAAGAGAAATTAAAAAAAATTTTTTAAGAGAAATTTTGAAAAAAAGTTTTGGAACTAAATTTTTTAAAAAATTCGATAATTTTTAATGTTGGGAAATTTCAATTTCGATCCATAATTTCGGAAATTTAAAATTTCGATAACTTTCAATATCGGGAATTTGAAACTTCGGTATTATTATTTTTTTCCGAGAATTATTTTCCATTTCGGAAATTTTTATTTTACGGGAATTTTAAATATCAATGATTTTCAATTTCAGGAATTTTAAATTTCAGTAAAAATTTAGGAAATAAAAAACAACAAAACATCTAAAATTTTTCCTCTGCTCAGAATCACTCAGAATAAAAAAAAAACAGAAAAAAACGAGATCTACATATTCTAGAAACGACAGTTACTAATAAATATAAAAACGACCGGAACCTAAATAAAAAGAAAAATTTCCAAAAGAAAATAATATTATCGAAATTTAAAATTCCCGAAATTTTTGTTTGACATTTATTTGCATAATTTTTGTTCAAAATTTCTCAAACATTTTTATTCAAAATTTTGAAAAGAAATTAAAAAAAAATTGGAGAAATTTTGAAAAAAAGTTTTGGAAATAAATTTTTAAAAAAGTTCGATAATTTTTAATGTTGGGAAATTTTAATTTTGAGACAAATTCGGGAATTTAAAATTTCGATAACTTTCAATTTCGGGAATTTGAAACTTCGGTATTATTATTTTTTTCCGAGAATTATTTTCCATTTCGGAAATTTTTATTTTACGGAAATTTTCAACTTCAAGAATTTTCAGCTTCGGGAATTTCCAACTTCGGGAATTTTAAATGTCGATAATTTACAATTTCTGAAATTTTACATTTCAGTAAAAATTTACGAAACAAAAAACAACAAAACATCTAGAAAATTTTCGTCTGCTCAGAATCACTCAGAATCGAAAAAAAAAAAAAACCTAGATCTACAAATGCTAAAAACGACAATTACTAACAAATATAAAAACGACCGGAACTAAAATGAAAATAAAAATTTCCAAAAGAAAATAATAGTGCCAAAATTTAAAATTCCCTAATTTTTGTTTAAAATTTATTTGCATAATTTTTGTTCAAAATTTCTCTTAAACATTTTTATTCAAAATTTTGAAGAGAAATTAAAAAAAATTTTGAAGAGAAATTTTGAAAAAAGTTTTGGAAATAAATTTTTAAAAAATTCGATAATTTTTAATATTAGGAAATTTCAATTTTGAGACATAAAATTGAGACATTCCGAATTTGAAACTTCGGTATTATTATTTTTTTCCGAGAATTATTTTCCATTTCGGGAATTTTTATTTTATGGAAATTTTCAACTTCGGGAATTTTAAATATTGATGATTTTCAATTTCAGGAATTTTAAATTTCTGTAAAAATTTACGAAACAAAAAACAATAAAACGTCTAAAACTTTTCGTCTGCTCAGAATCACTAAGAATCGAAAAAAAAAACTCAGATCTATAAATGCTATAAACGAAAATTAATATAAAAACGACCAGAAATAAAAATAAAAATTTCCAAAAGAAAATAATAGTGTCGAAATTTAAAATTCCCGAAATTTTTGTTTGAAATTTATTTGCATAATTTTTGTTCAAAATTTCTCTTAAACATTTTTATTCAAAATTTTGAAGAGAAATTTAAAAAAAAATTTGAAAAAAGTTTTGGATAAAAATTTTTTTAAAAAAATCGATAATTTTTAATGTTGGGAAATTTCATTTTTGAAACAAATTCGGGAATTTAAAATTTCGATAACTTCGAGAATTTTCAACTTCGGTAATTTCCAACTTCGGGAATTTTAAATATCGATGATTTTCAATTTCTGGAATTTTAAATTTCAGTAAAAATTTACGAAACAAAAAACAACAAAAATCTAAAACTTTTCGTCTGCTCAAAATCGGAAAAAAAAAATTAAAAAAAAAACGAGATCTACAAATGCTAAAAAACGACAATTACTAACAAAAATATCAAAACGACCGGAACTAAAATCCCTAAAATCGCATGAATATCAAAAGGGAAATAAATTCGTGTGAATGATCGGCGATAACAAACACAATAAAAGATTTCTTTAATGTGTGCCTTGGCATGTGACCGTGCAATAATTCAAGCATAATTTGACTATAGTCGTCAATCAAGAAATCAAGAAAAACGACAAAAACAATCGAGAAAGAGCGAAAGAGGTTAAAATTCGTAACTTGGGTTATATTGATCGAAAGAAATCTCGTCTGATTTTCCGAGAACGGGAATTTTCCCCAGGGATTCGAGAGTCAAATTGGGAAATGCGAGTGGATTCGGAAAATGCGGCGGACATTAGAAAAATGACGATATGAATCTACTAGCAGAAAGCAAAGGGAAATTCAGTGAATTGAATGTATGACTTCGCTCGGATTTTGATTTGTTCGTGTCGCGTGTCGCGTTACAATAATCGTAGAATTTAATTTCTAATTTGTCGAGTACTCACCTTAATCTAAAAATACCCTCGCTACAAGTTCACCATTTCACTATTTTCACCACTTCACTCGGCCGAATTGTTGCTTTTTTTTTTAAACGCGAATTTTGCCAGAAAACAGCTGGACTTGTTTGGCGATCTAGTGGCGATTGCCGGAACTAAAAAAGTGAGGCGCCACAACATTAGCGCGGGAAAGTTTGAATTTTTTAAAAAATATAGGATGAAATAAAATAATAATAATAATAATAGTAATAATAATAATAGTAATAATAATAATAATAACTGATAATAATAATAATAATAATAATAATACCATAAATGAGAAATTATCAAAAATTTAGATCTCATAGTTTGTAACAAAATGTAAAAATATCTAAAAAGCAATAATCTCTCATATAAATGATTCTTTTATAAAAATGATGAAAATATAAATACAAGTTCTGATCGGGTAAATAATTATATATTGCTTTGCTGGCAGTGATCTACTTTATCGACTTTGCAGTTTACGGAGTTTTTAAGTTTTTTCCATAAAAAAAAAATAAATATTAATCGCTGAAACTTTGGGAAATGATAAAAAAGGTACTGAAGGACGTATATGTAGCAATGAAATTGCCACGAAATTACACTCATTGCAAGGAAAATAATGCCGGTAAAGTAGGGATCCTATACTTAATATATATTTTACTTCAAGTGTCTAGAAACGTTATTTACCTGAAGTCGGTAACGTCGTTCCGACTTAGCTTTCTATACTTACCTCATTTGTACTTTTCCAATCCTGTTATCAGTCGCGATAAAAAAACTGTAAATCGATGATAATTGATAATTAATAATTAATATTAAAATAATATACATAATATACATAAAAACGAATAATAAATTCACATAGAGTAATAATAATTAAAAATTATCATTCCAAATAAATAATAATTCCAAAATGAAAAAAATAAAATTGTTATTTATAAATCTGAGAATTTTTTTATAGAATAAACTAAACAAAAAGTCATATTTTCTGCTTATTTTCTTAAAATAATTCTCTCAACTTGAAAAAGTGAATTTCCTATAATAAATAAAACTAGGATAAAATAATATTTATTTTATGTATAAAAAATATATTATATATATACACAAATTATAAATTATTTTAATCTTTAGAACAGTATTTTATAAGTATAAGAAAAATCAGCTTAGTGTGTCCCTTAATTTTCATTGGTTCCTTTCCTCAACGGCGTGACCTTGAACTTGACCGTCAGTGCATCCTTGACGGAAAACCGGGTCATTTGTGGAGAACGAGCCCTGACCTAACCTATTCTAGGCTATGTCTCGGTCCTCTAATTACAGACAAAGCCTAGGAGAGGCTAAACCAAGTTACTCTGTTTTTTATCCACCTGAGAAGCGGATATTTTTATCGATTACATTATCACCTAATTATTTAACGAATCATCATTAAAAAAAACTGAGTTTTCCTTATCAGGGTCAAATTTCTACATTATCGACATTTTTCTCAAGTTACCCACGTTCAAACCAAATGAGATATCCAGTTGAAAATTTGGAAATTAAATTAAAGGTAATGAGGGAGTTTTATCTTTTATGTAAAAAAAATTTAAAACCAAAAAAAGTAAAGAATAAAAAATAATGATAATAATAATTTAAATGTTTTTAATTTAGTAGTGTTTTTTTTTAGTAACTCAACTTTAAATTTTAATCAAACTTTTATTAATTTATTTACAATTTTTTTTTTCAAAAATGATATTTATACTTTGTTTTTATTAAACCTGATTAAATATGAGAAAAATTGAATTTAATCCAAAAAATTGGTCGAAAAAATATTTCAAATTATGAAACTCGTAAATAATAATAATAGTAATAATAATAATAATAATAATAATAATAATAATAATAATAATAATAATTTTTTAATTAACAGATTCTTTTCAAATAAATAAGAAATAACATAAATAAATAAAAAGTATATTTTTTAAATAATGTGCTATTCAGTTTAATATTTTTTTTCTAAATTTTTTTTTATTAAAACTTTTGTTTACTGAAAAAATAAACAAAGTATTAACCTATTATCTTGTTTACATTTTGTTAATATTTAAAAAAATATTATGTAACATTTTTTTATATTTACCTGAATTTTTTTATTAATTCAAAAAAAAAATTCAAAAAAAATTTTTTTCCTAAAAAAATAAGCAAAAATGAATTAAAACCAAATTTTCTCTTAAAGTTCGTTAAGGTAAATTCCAGTTTAAAAAATCAGCATAAATTCTTCATAATGCTTTATATTAATAATAATAATAATACCTAATAATTTTCTCATATAAATAAAAAATAAATAAGTTAAATAAATAAAAAATAATATATATAAACAAAAATATATATTTTTTAAATACTGTGCTATGCAGTATAATAATTTTTTATTTTTTGTTTATTGAAACTTGTTTACTAAAAAATGAATAAAGTATTAACCTGTTATCTTGTTTACATTTTGTAAATACAAAAAAAAATCTTATCTAACATTTTTTTTATATTTATCTGAATTTCTGTAGTAAAAAAAAAATTTTTTTCAAATTTTTGCCCAAAAAAATAAGCAAAAATGAATTAAAACCAAATTTACTCTTAACGTCCGTTAAGGTAAATTCCAGTACAAAAATGTGCGTAAATTGCTTCTCCCAAACTGGTCACAGTAAAGTTTGAAAAATTAGCTACTTTTTATTTGTTTTTTTTTATGTCATGGGAGACATGAGTCCGTCTCGAGGCTATTTTTGTGAATCGACTCTTGCATATAAAGAAATCGTGTCACGCCTAAAAATACGCGGGCCTCGCAGGTAGTTACAAAAAGGTCGCAAAGGGATCCAAAAAAATTTAAAAAAAAAATAATAAAATTAAAAAAAAAAAAAACGATGGTAAAAGCGATTTGGTATTCAAATCTCCACCTGGCTATTGCCTGTGCGGATATCGAAGTCTCCTTCGTTAAAGTCTCTCTCAATTTTTTTTCCCCCGAAAGCGATTACTCGCTCGGGGGATTTTTAATTAGTAATTTGCCCAATTAAATTCCCGTCAATTATATCTACAATTTAAATCCTTTTAAAAATTCCTTTTTAAAATTTATTACACTTTTTAATTTTTTTCTTTTTTTTCTTATTATTTATTTATTATTATTTTTATTTTTTATTGTTTATTTTTTTGAATTTTTTATTTTTTGAATTTATTATTTTTTAAATTTAATTTAATTTAGTGATTTAAATATTTTATTTAAAATTATCCGTTATGATTAATTACACAAAAAAAATAAAAATTAAATTAAATTAAAAAATAAATAAAAATAAAATATAAAAATAAAAATAAAATAAAATTTAAAAAAAAATTTTTTTAAATAATAGTGAGTGAAAATGGTTATTCAATCCTGAATATTCCGTTTCACAATATCCAGTGTTTCACATAATGCCGCACTTTTTCCACCGGTATTAAGTACCTTATCACCTTAATGAACACTCGATAAAAAAATCGTTTTTTAAATTTCAATAGAAGCCTAGAATTAATTTTTTTTCTCTTTTGAACCATTTTTCGGTGCACAACAAATTGTCACTTAAAGACGTAATCCTTCTCTTTGGCGTACCTTCACTGAACTGATCTACTCTACTGTCGCAGAAATTACACCATTAATGCCGGGTGCTTAGAAACACAGATCGAGTCTTCTATAAATCCCTCGCCTGAAAAATTGAAAAAAATTTTTTTTTTAAATAAAAAATAAAAAAAAAATTTTAATCAAATTCGCATTAAAAAAATTATTTTGAATCAAAACCTGAATAAATAAAATAAATAAAACAATAAAATAAAAATAAAATAAAATAAAAATAAAATAAAAATAAAAATAAAATAAAATAAAAATAAAATAAATAAATATAAATAAACATAAATAAAATAAATATAAACCTGTTTTATCGTATTTTTTAGCTATCCAGTATAGTAAAAACTACTACTACAACTACTACTGGAAAATTTTTGTTTAAAAGAGATTTTTATTGATTTGGTGGGAGATAACACAAGAGGAGAGGATTTCTGGAAAAATAACGAATTTTGAAGGCGTTTGAGAGTCAAGACAGAAACGATGGCTAAGAACGCGGCGAAGAAACCGAGCACACGGCAACCTGTGCACCCACTAACCAACGAACCGGCCGCTAACCAAGGCCCAGAAGGCTAAAGTGTGCGTGCGACGATAATATATGTAACCGCGTATATATTAAGCCACGTGAGAGAGCGAGGGCAGCATCTTCCTCTGGCTCGGTGGGGAAAGTCCACCTCGAGAGACTCGACTTGAGTCTCAAACTCAGCTTTGATACAAACCATAATGACAACTATGATAATAGAATATTGCAAAAGTCGAGAGATGCTATTAACGGGAGTTTAGAGATTCAATCTTGAATAAAGAGAAAAATAAAAGGTAAAGTAGGTCTTGGAGAGAGGATTATAGCGAAAGTTGATGGGGAGATTTTTATACGTTTCAATTCGTTTTAATACGACAGATGGAAGGATTCCAATTCGATTTAATCCGAACTTATCCGAAGTCTGTGGGAAAATTTCAATTTGAATTAATCTGATTTAATCGGAAGTTGGATGAAATATTTCAATCCGACTGTATCCGCAGTCTATGGAGTTATTCCTATCCGACTGAATTCGACGTATTTAAAAATTGAGGGAATGATTCCAATTCGACTGAATTCGATTTCTTCCAAAGTTGATGGAGAGATTCCTATCCAGTTGAATCCGGCGTTATCGGAATTTTATGAATCATTTCGAAATTTGTATCCGAAACCAAACAGTTTCATTCCGATCTAATCCGAAGGTAGTTTTCAATCCGAATTAATTCGAAATCCATTCAAAATTAATCCGAATGAATTTAAATGAATTCGGTCAATACGAACCAATCTGAATTAACATGGATCATTCGGATTGAAAGTTCGGATTAATTCAGATTGATCGGATTCATTCGGATACATGAGAATTGAAGGTTCGGATTGATTTCGAATGGATTTCGGATTAATACGGATTAAAAACATTCTTCGGATTAATCCGAATTAATTCAAATTCAGCTGTACGACTTCAATCCGCCTAAATCCGACTAAATACAAAGTGAGCGGCAAGATTCCAATCCGACTGAATTCGGTCTATTCCGAAGTCAGTTGAAATATTACAAATCGACTGAATAAAAAGTTCGCGGACAGGTTCCAATCTGTCTGAATCCGATTTATTCGAAATTGATGGAGAGATTCCAATCCGACTGAATTCGGTCCAATCCGAGGTAGGTAGAAATAATCCTATTCGACCGAATTCGAACTAATTCGAAAATGATGGATAGATTCCAATTCGTTTGAATTCGGTTCAATCCGAGGTAGGTAGAAATATTCCAATTGGACTGAATCTGAACTAATTCAAAATTGATGGAGAGATTCCAATCCGACTCAATCTGATTTAACTCGAAATTGGTGTAAAGATTCCAATCCGACTGAATTCGGTCTAATCCAAAGTTATTATTACAAATCGAATACAAAATTCGCGGAGATTCCAATCCGTCTGCAACCGAAGTCGAAGGAATGATTCCGATCTAATCCGAAGGTAGTTTTCAATCCGACTTAATCCGAAATCTATTCAAAATCAAGCCGAACTTTAATCCGAATGAATTCAAATGAATCAGACCAATCCGAACTAATCAGAATTAATACGAACTTTCAATCCGGTTAATCAGAATGAATCCGAATTTATACGAATTTATCGGAATCATTCGGAATGATTAGTATTGACCAGATTAATTCGAAATCATTCAGATTGAAATTTCTGATTGGCCGAATTCATTCTGATTGCAAGTTCTGATTGACCGAATTCATTCGGATTGAAAGTTCTGATTGACCGAATTCATTCGGATTGAAAGTTCGGATTCATTCAGATTGACTGGATTCATTCAGATTCATTGGTATTAAAGGATCGGATTGATTTTGAATGGGCTTCGGATTAATTCGGATTGAAAACTTCCTTCGGATTAATCTGAATTATTCCAAATTCGGCTGTATGACTTCAATCCGCCTAAATCCGACTAAATCCAAGGTGGCGGGGAAATTTCAATCTGACTGAATTCGGTCTATTCCGAAGTCAGTGGAAATATTGCAAATCGACTAAATACTAAAATAAGTTCGCAAAAAGATTCCAATCCGTCTGAATTCGGTCCAACTCGAAGTACGTAGAAATATTCAAATTCGACTGAATCTGAACTAATTCGAAACTGATGGAGAGATTCCAATACAACTCAATCTGATTTAATCCGAAATTGGTGGAGATTCCCTACCGACTGAATCCGAAATAATTAGAAATTCCCGGACATTCCAATCCTTCTGCATCCGAAGTCGACGGAATGATTCCGATCTAATCCGAATGTAGTTTTCAATCAGAATAAATCCCAATTTATCCGAATTTTTCGAAATCATTCGGATTGATTCGGATAGATTTTTTCGGATTGATGCAGACAGAAAATTTCCTTCGGATTAATCCAAATTAATTGTAATTCAGCTGTATATGACTTTAATCAGCCTGAATCCGTCTCAATCCAAGGTTGGCGGGAAAATTGGACCGAATTCAGTCAGATTGGAATCTCTCCATAAACTCTGTATTTATTTGAATTGGAATATTTCTAGTAACTTCAGATTAAACCAAATTATTGAAATATTTCTGCCAATTTCCGATTCCATCGGATTCATTCAAATTGGAATTTCTCTACTGACTTTGCATAAATCCGGATTGAATCGGATTGGAATCTACCCACCAAACTTGGATTTAGTCGAATCGTAATCTTACGAATCGTAATCTTACAATTTGAATTAATTCGGATTAATCCGAAGGAAGTTTTCAATCCGAATTAATCCGAAGCCCATTTAAAATCAATCCGAACCTTTAGTCCGAATAGTTCCGAAAAATTCGGATAAATCGGGATTCATTCGTATTGACCAGAGTGAAATTTCATATTAATTCTAATTAGTTTGGATTGACCGGATTCATTCGAATACATTCGGATTTATAGATATAGAGAAACCCCTATTGTAAGCTTCGGATTGAAATTCATTTCAAATTGATCCGTGATTTCCCGAATTTTTATCCGAATCAAAAGTTTTAATCTAACCGAATCCGAAGGTAGTTTTCAATCAGAATTAATCCGAAGCCCATTCAAGATCAATCCAAATCTTTAATACAATGAATCCGGTCAATCCGAACTAATCAGAATTAATACAAACTTTCAATCCGAATGAATCTGAATTTATCCGACTTTTTCGGAATCATTCGGATTTATTCCGATAGAGCGGATTAAATCGAATTCATTCTGATTGAAATTTCGAACTCATTCAGATTGATCGGATTCATTCGGATACATGCGAATTGAACTTTCGGATTGATTTCCAATGGATTTCGGATTAATTCGGATTAAAAACTTTCTTCGGTTTAATCCGAATTAATTCAAATTCTTCCGTATGACTTCAATCCGCCTAAACCCGACTAAATCCAAGGTTGGCAGGAAGATTCCAATCCGACTGAATCCGATTTAATCCTAACTAGGTAAAGAGATTCCAATCCGACTGAATCCGTATTCAAGGAAAAAATTCCAATCCGACTAAATCCAGAATTGGCGGAGAGATTGCAATCGGAATTAATTAAAATTCGGCGATATAACTCCAATACGGTTGAATCCGATCTCACTCGATATCGGTGAAAATATTCCAATCTGTCGTTTTTAAAAAGACATTGAACAGTTAAGTATCTGTTTTTGCCACCCAGTAGAGAATAAGTTCTCACTCAACATTCTCGGCAATCTTTGATCGGCTGGTTTTTATGAAGGTCGTACGAACTATGCGAGTCTACCCACTTACTCGAACTATATGTACATACACTGGCACATGTGCTTACGCCATTCAGACCTGCAAGTTTGTAGGTAGGTACAGTATTCAACATTAATGACACCGGCGAAAGGTCATTCTGATCAAATCACAAAACCCAACGGCAACTAAGCAACTAAAGGCAAATTTCGAACTATAGAGGCGAAAGGAGACAAAGGACAGTTAAGACTCTGTCGTTATAGTAAATGTCTTTTGTACAAAAGCCAAATCGTAAACCTGATACTTGAGGAAAAACCTTATATAAACTTCTATACATAGTAGATATGCAGGTAAAGGTCACCTGACTGAAGATCATGAAGGAGTTCAGCATTTCCATTAAAAGGGGAGCTTTCTATATTATTTGAAAGGATTTCTTGCTAGTTTTTCTAAATTAGGTTCGGTTGAATATCAACTTTAACTTTCAGTCTAACCTAAATTAGAAAAACTACAATAAAGAAATATTTTTATGTTATTATATATTATATATTACTTATATATTATTGTGTTACACATATTATATTATATTATATTTAAATATTTATATATTATATACAAGATAAAAATATTATTTTTTATATTATTATCAAATAGTTTCATTCCGATCCAATCCGAAGGAAGTTTTCAAACCGAATGAATCCGAACTCTTAATTTGAATGAATCCGGTCAATCCCGTTTATATATATATATATATATATTTGATCCCGTCAACCAGAACTTTCAATCCGAATAGATTCGAATTAATCCGGCGTATCCGAATCAATCCGAATGATTCCGAAAAATTCGGATAAATTCAGATTGAAAGTTCATGTTAAGTCTAATTTGTTCGGATTGACCGAATTCATTCCAATTCATTCGAATTAAAGGTTCGGATTTATTTTGAAAGGGCCTCGGATTAATTCCGATTGAAAAATTCTTTCGTATTAAATCGGAATGACACTGTTTGGTTCGGATACAAATTTCCGAATAATTTGAAAAGTTTGGGATTGTTTCGGAATGAATTTCAATCCGAATCAATCTGATCCATTCCGAAATTTGTACCCGAACCAAACAGTTTCATTCCGTTCTAATCCGAAGGAAATTGTCAATCCAAATTAATCCGAAGTCCATTCAAAATCTATCCGAACATTTAATCCGAATGAATCCGAATCAATCCGGTCAATCCAAATAAGTCCGAATTAATCCGAACTTTGAATCTGAATGAATCCGTCAATCCGAATGAATCCAAACTTTCAATCTGAATGAATCCGGTCTATC
>CAJFCO010018184.1:110351-132633 GCA_904066015.1 Synergus gifuensis
ATATTATTATTAAATTCCAGGACAATATTTAAAATCAGATTAAATTCTTTAAAATCTCATAAAAATTCTTAACAATCTATTAAAATTCCATGAAAGCCTTTAAAATTGCCCAAAATCTTTCGAAAATCAAAAATTAAAATTCCACAAAATTACCTTAAAATCCTTTAAAATTACACGACGAACCTTAAAAAATTAATTAAAACCCTTTCAATTCCATAAAATTTCTTAAATATCTTTTAAAATTTCATGAAATTCTTAAAAATTTCTATGGATTCCATAGAATTTTAAGAGTTTTTTATGCATTTTAAGAAATTTTATATTTTGCCCTGGAATTTTAAAGGAATAAATTGAATTTTTTGAGATTTTAATGTATCTGAAAATTCGTAAAAATCTGTAAAATTAATATAAATCTCCTGAAATCCTTGAAAAATTCATGACAAATTTCGAAATCTCTTAGAATTCCTTCCAATTTCTTGAAATTCCTAGAAATGTCTTAAAATTCCCTTCAAATTTGTTAATATTCCATTCTTTTAAAATTCTTCAAAATCAGTTAAAAACCCATTAAATTCCACGAAAACGTTTAAAATATCTTTAAATTCATGAAAATCTTTCAAAATTTAATTTAATCCTTAAAAATGCCACAAAATGTTTTTAAATTCGAGGATGAACTTTAAAATCCCTTAAAATGCGTCAACATCTCTTAAAATTATTGGAAACTTATTCAAATCCCTTAAAATCTCATAAATTCCATGAAATTACTTAAAATTCCACAAAATCTTTTAAAAATGATAAATAAATTTTGAAGCTTTTTTTAAAATTCTTTTTTTAAATTCTATGAGGACAATTAAATTCCCTTAAAATCATTGAATTCAAAAGAATTCAAAAAGGTGAATTTAAGTACATTAAATACCATTTTTTTAAAATTGTGAACAATAAAAAATAATTCAAACGAGCTCAAATAAATTTAATTCATTCGAAATGAAATTCATTGGAATTGAAAGGGATTTCAAAGAATTAAAGGATTTTAATGTTCCTCATAGAATTAAAAAAAAAAACTTCACAAGATATTTTTGATTTTTAAAAGATTTTTTGAAATTTAAAGGATTTTAAATGATTTTGGGGAATTTTAAAAGAATGAGTGAAATTTTAAGGGATTTCATGGAATAAAAAATTTGAAGGGATTTCGTGGAATAGAATTTCAAAACGTTTTTAGAGATTTTACTAAATTTTGAAGAATTTTAAGAGGCTTCGAAGTTTGTCATAAATTTTTCAAGGATTTCAAGAGATTTATATAAATTTTACATATTTTTACGAATTTTAAGATCCACTAAAATCTCAAATTCAATTTAATCCTTAAGAATTCAACAAACTGTTTCAAAAATTATAAAAATCTCTTGAAATCTTTTAAAATTCATCGGCAAAATTTAAAATCCCTTAAAATCTTTCAAATTTCCTAAAAATTCTGAAATACATATCTCTTAGAGTTAATCCCTTAAATTATAAAATTCGAGATTTCCAAGAATTTTTGAGGATTACTTAGAATTTTAAGAGATTTTCATTATTTCCCTGATATTTCAATTTTTTTTTTTTTTTTTTTTTCACCTTAATAACTTCTAATCTTCGTTTATTATTCATAGGCGGTTGAGTATGATCCACAAAAGCAATGTGGTAATCTTCACCCGAATGTCCAACAATATCGTATTTTAATTTTTCTTCATATCCATTAAATGCTTCCATAACCATGACACATGCCTCCATCTCTCTATCCAATCTCCCATCGTATCCATTAAATCGGTACATACTTCCGGATACATCAACGACAAGTTTTAATCTCTTGGGTTTGGTTTGAGGTGCCCCAACATCCGGTTCTTTTTCCGATCTTCGTCGATAGATATTTTTTTCTCCTGTTAATCCTTCAATTAGTTTCGTGTCGTCCAATTCGCCAGAAGTTTGGTGCCTCCACCATTGACGTTCTGTACTTTTTGCTTGAAGACTTCCTAAAAACATATTTAAGACATTTTTAATGATTTAAAAAAATTTCGAGCAATTTCAAAAACGATTTAAAATTATTCTAAGAATCTCAAAAAATTTGAAGAGATTTTAAAATGATTTTTAAGAATGTGCAGGGGTTTTAAAAGAATTCAAAATAAATAAGAATATTGAGCTTTAAAAGATGATTGACTTTTCTTATTATTTGAATTATCCGAAAATTATCCTGAAATCCTTGATTTCAGGTATTTGGGATTGAATCCAAGTATTTCTCGAACTCCGGTACTCTTCAAAAAATTTTTTTTTTCATTTTTGTTATTTAATAAAAAAAAATGAAATAAAATTTCTTTTTTCAAAATCTGGATCGACAGTTTTGTGCGGAATTATATTAGCTTTAATTTAAAGAAAAAGTACAAATCGGTTCAGAAATAGCTTCTAAAAATCAATTTATCCACGGACACTTTTTTGGCCCCACAGTACAGTGGTACGCCCGAAGAGATCCTAAGACGCCCGAAATGGCTCAAAGAGGTTCAAAGGGGTCCGAAGATGCCTTAAGATGTCCGAAGAGGTCTGAAGACGCCCGAAGAAGACCGAAGAGGTCCTAAGAGGCCCTGAAAGGTCCAAAGAGGTCCTGAAAGGTCCGAAGAGGTTCTAAGACACCCGAAGAGGTTCTAAGACTCCCGGAGAGGTCCTGAGATACTGGGAGAGACCCAAAGAGAGCCGAAGCAGACTTGAAGAGATCCTAAGAGATTCTAAAACGTCTGAAGAGTTCCTAAGACACTATAAAAGGCCCGAAGAGGCCCAAAATTGTCCGAAGAGGCTGGAAGAGGTCGTAAGCCTCTCGAAGAGGTTCTAAGACACCAGAAGAGGTCCTAAGATACTGGAAAAGACCCAAAGAGAGCCGAAGCAGACTTGAAGAGGTCCTAAGAGATTCTAAAACACCTGAAGAGTTCCTAAGACACTATAAAAGGCCCGAAGAGGCCCAAAATTGTCCGAAGAGGCTGAAAGAGGTCGTAAGCCTCTCGAAGAGGTTCTAAGCCACTTGAAGATGTCCTGAAAAGTCCGAAGAGGTTCTAAGACACCAAAGAGGTCCTGAAAGGTCCGAAGAGATTCTAAGACGCCCGAACACATCCGAAGAGCCCCGCTAAAATATTGGATAAGTGAGTTGGATGAATTCTGATAAAGTACGGTAAGCAAGAGTCGACTGCACTCACCTAAGATCACTCTGAGTGCCTGAACTTGCTTACGGACAGCATCACTGTATTGACTGTAAAGATTATGATCGTATTCGCTCATGCGGATATCCTTCAATCGCTGTTTGAACGCTTTCAGTCCCATTTCTCGAGCTGCTTTCTTAACGTGTTCTGGAACTGAGTTTTTCTCCTGGTCACTCAGCTGGTGAACCGTATGTCCAGCATCCAAACGATAAGGTCCTCCTTTTCCTCCTAGACCTGCAGTATCTCTACCTGGAATATGAGAGCCAAATAAGGAATAGGAAATTATAAAGAAAGAGGGAAAAATGATAATTCTAGATCAGGGTGGCCACGAGATTCAGTTTTTCAATTTTCCTGATTTTTTCCCGATTTTCAGACAAATTTCCTTGGCAGAAAAATATTTCAAATGCGAATAAATTTTCAATAATAATACTATTGAAATTTTTGAAAAATTTCATTTATCACTTCGGGACGATTGAAAATTCCCGTAAAATAAAATTTCAAACGCTGTAAAATTCACAAATTATAAAATTGACGACTATATAAAATTCCCGATACTTTGCATTGTCAATTTTTCATCGGGAATTTTTAATTTCGTGATTTTTCTAATGTTGGTAATTTTACAGTGCCGGGAATTTTATTTTTCAGGAATTTTCAGTCGTCCCCAAAATTCCAAAAAATCTTTTAGAATCTTTTAGACATAAAATTCTCTTAAAAACCTTTAAAATTCCACGAAAAACTTTAAAATCACCTAAATTCACTTAAAATTCGTAAAAATCTCTTAAATTAATAGAAACCTATTGTAAGTCTTAACAATTTTACAACAAACTTCGAAATCTCTTAAAAATCCTTAAAATTCATTCGAATTTCCAAGAAAAAATTTTTAATTCCTTAAAATTCAACGACAACCTTTAAAATCCCTTAAAATTTTATGCCTTCCCTTATAATATCTTAGAATTACACGAATTCCTTCAAATTTCTTATTAAAGTTTCACCATTTCTTTTAAAATTATTCAAAATCATTAGAGATCCTTCAAATTCTACGAAAAACTTTTAAATGCTTTAAAATTCCAAAAAATCTCACAAAATTCCTAAAAACTACTTGAAATTTTTTTTAATTCCACGAGGAAACTTAAAATCCTTAAAAATAATTTTTAAAATGTCACATTTCCTTTAAATACCTAAAAGCATTTTAAAATCCTTTAAAATTTCACGAAAAAGTTTTAAATCCCTTAAAATAGTTAAAATCTCTAAAAATTAATGTAATCTTATTAAAATCCCTTAAAATTTGCAGAAATCTCTTGCAATTCCTAGCAACATCTTTAAATTCATTACAACAAGATTGAAAATCCTATAAAATCCCACAGATGCCTTAAAATCTCATAAACTCTTTAAAATCTCTTAAAATTTCTTAAAATCTTTTAAAAATTAAAAATATCATTTAAAATTTTTAACAAATTCCATAAGGAACACTAAAATTTCTTAAAGTATGGATAAATCTCCTAAAATTCTATAAAAATCTCTTCAAATGATTGAAAATTTCTTGAAATCTTTAAAAACCTAAAGAATCTCAAAGAATATCTGAAAATTCTTTATAATCCCTAGAAATCCTTGGAAATCTTCTAAAATCTTTTAAAACAATCTTTTTTTTTTCCTTGACATTTTCTAGACTTCTCTGATGTATAGCCACCTAATTTATTTTTTTAATTGGATGTTTTTTGCAGGGAAGCCTCACCACCAGTGCCACCAGCCCAAGTGTTGCCTCCAACATGTGGCTCGTTTTTCTGATCAACTTTTCCGTGCTTCGGGGCACTGGCATCCAATCCAGAATATCTCTCCTTTGTCATTTGTAACCGTTCTCCATCTGATCCCACCAATTTCTGCCACTCTCGCAGGGATTTTTCGATATTGATTAAGGAAGTCTCCCATAATCGAACACATCCTCCAGCATCGACTGTCACAAGACCTTCGTTAGACGTCAGTGCCGAGTAAAGTGGAAAACCTTGAGTATATAACCACTGCGTCACAGGAGAGACATTCACTGGTCTGAAAAAATAAAGTAAAATAAAATAAAGTAAAATAAAATAAAGTAAAATAAAATGACGAAATCGATTTCAAATCAGGCCTAGGTTCTACACTTGAAGTTTCAGAATTACTCGGGGACGAAATATGTTATTTTTTAGAGGAAATTAGACGATACGTATTTTTGCGATTTGTCCAAAAAATCTTTTAAAAATCACAAAGTGACTCAAAATTCAATTTTTTCATTTCCCTGACTTTCAGACGAATTTCCCTTACAGAAAAGTATTAAAAATGCGACGAAATTTTCAGTAAAAATACTATTGCAATTTTTTAAAAATTTAGTATAATATCACTTTAAATCTTTTGAAAATTAAAATCACTTCCAGTCACTTTAAAATTCGTAAAAAACTCTCAAATTTACGATAACCTTGGAAATCTCTTAAAATTCATTAAAATTCTTTAAATTCTTAGAAACGTATTAAAATTCGACGAAAACCCTTAAATTGTCACTAATTGTTTTAAAATTCTACAAAATCATTTCAAATTCTTTAAATTTTCTCAAAAAACTTCCAAATATTTTTAAAGTACTAAAAATCTGTTAAAATTACCTATAATCCTTCAAAATTCCACAAGAAACTTTAATATCTCTTAAAATGCGTCAAAATCTCTTAAAATTATTGAAAACTTATTGGAATTCCTTAAAATTCCACAAAATCTTTTAAAGATCATAAAAATCTTTTGAGATTCTTTAAAATTTCAATCAAAGTTCTAATATAAAAATTCGATTTCTTTATTTTACTCAACAAATATTAAATTTGGAATTTTTTCCCTCTGTAGAATTAATCAATTTATAACTAGAATTATGCTTACAGAGCGAGAAAATATCTAATTCAAATATTTTTTAAGAAATATTGAAAATATTGATTTTTGAAGTTAAATTTTGAATTCTTCGTTTTATGCAAAAATTATCAAAATTAAATATTTTTCCGCTCTATATACAGTCTTATATTTAAAAAAATATTAGTGCTACAGAGCAAAAAATATTTATCTATAATTTTCATTGAGTAAAATGGAGAATGGAATTTTGAGTTTAACTCCTGGGATCAACGCCCTTAAAATCACTTTTAAAAAATCAAAAATATTTAAAATTCTTACAAGCCTTTTAAAATCGTTTAAAATTCCACGAGAATATTTATAATCCCTTAAAATTATTTTAAAAAATCTAAGTTTCTTAAAATTCTTACAAGCTTTTTAAAATTCTTTTAAGTTCTTAGAATTCCCTACTCCTTCTTAAAAATCTCTTAAAATTTCATGAAGTCCTTTACAATTGCACTAAATCTTTTAAATATTATAAAAATCTCTTGTAATCCCTTTAAATTCCTAGAAACCTTTTCAAATCTTTTTAAATTTTTGAAATCCATTAAAATTCCAGAAAATCTCTTAAAATTCCTGAAAATCTTTTAAAACTCCACAACAAACTTTAAAATCCCTTAAAATACGTCTAAATCCCTTAAAATTCCCAGAAATTTCTTAGAATACCTTAAAATTTGCTAAAATCTCTTAAAATTCCATAAAACCTTTAAAATTTCAGAAAATCTTTTAAAAAATATCTCTTCAACTTTAAAATCGGTCAGATTCGGTCAAAGCAAGTAGATTATCTACAAAAAAAAGACAACTCACTGAGGTATCGGAAGATATCTCGCTTTATGACTAATAGTATCCACAACTTCAAAGTAAGCAGAGACTTCCATCTGCCTTTTACCCTCAGGAAAAGCTTCCTTCGGTACTTCACCGGCGGAAATTGTTCGAACCACCTGTCCATGTTCTGTTATTATCGGCGAACCGGAAGTTGTTCTTCCCTCTTTCCTTGGCCAAAGGAATACCTCATTCGAACTGTCCAGTTCCGGAAATCCAACAACAACAGTTGCAAAAGTATTCTCAGTCGCTAAAAGTCTATTAGGAGAATTGATATTCTGTTTTACAGCGTTGCTCAGAATTTCTTCCTTGAGACTTTCTCTCCCAGATGATAGAAAAGATCCTATTCTCGAATTATCAGAATCTACTTCTTCTATTTCTTTGAGGATGTTGGGACATGGATTCGTAGAGGAAGATTTGACGAATACGTATTTCTTACTCGAGTTACTTTGTATGAGCCATTTTTTATCAGATGCAGGCAAAATTGATTCAATTTCAAAAGGCAGAGCCATTGAGTAAGCAGCCATTGTATTCAAGTCAACAACTTCTATACGATTGCTGTTGGGTGTGAACAAAACTAGCTGATTGTTGGAAGTTATCAAATCAGATTTAAGGGCCCAGAGGAATTCCTTATTTCGAAAAGCTTGCGATATTTTGTCACTTGCTGCGTCCATGAATGAAGATAACTGGAGGTTGTGCACTGTTCCTTGATCCAAGTTGACTGAGAGAACTGCATTCGACTAAAAATGTAAACAATTTATAAGATTAGTGGAGTGGCCACATCTCAGGGAAGTCGGAGAAGATAGAAAAAAGGAAAAAAACAATTTGTCAGAGAAATCAGGGTAATTTTAGGGAAATGCAATATTTTTGTCAGTTCGACTGTTTATTAATAATTTAAGGGTGTTGGAGCCAAGTTCTAATGTAAAAATTCGATTTCTTCATTTTACTCAACAAATATTAAATTTGGAATTTTTTCCCTCTGTAGAATTAATCAATTTTTAACTGGAATTACGCGTACAGAGCGAGAAAATATTTAATTCAAATATTTTTTAAGTAAAATGAAAATATTCAATTTTGAAATTATTTTTATAGTTTATATATTGAGAGATTTCGAAATCTCTTGAAATCCTAAAAATTCAACAACCTATAAAATTTCTTAAAATCCCTTAAAATACGTAGAAATTTATTTAAATTCCTTAAAACTGTCTGAAATTTCTTCAAGTTCCATAAAATCCTTTAAAATTAGTTAAAATGTATAAAAATGTTATAAAATTCGTCAAAGTCTCGTAAAATTCCCACAAGTCTCTTAAAATTCTTTAAAGTTTCAGGATGAATTTTAAAAGATTTCAAGATATTTTTATAATTTTTCAAAGAGTTTGTTGGATTTTTAGAGAATAAATTGAAATTTTTGAGATTGTAGTGGATCTTAAAATTCGCAAAAATCTGTAAAATTTATATAAATCTCTTGAAATCCTTGAAAAATTCATGACAAACTTCGAAGTCTCTTAAAATTCCTCGAAATTTAGTAAAATCCCTAAAAATGTTTTGAAATTCCATTCCACGAAATCCCTTCAAATTTTTTATTCCATGAAATCCCTTAAAATTTCACTCATTCTTTTAAAATTCCCCAAAATCATTTAAAATCCTTTAAATTTCACAAAATCTTTCAAAAATCAAAAATATCTTCTGAAGTTTTTTTTTAATTCTATGAGAAACATTAAAATCCCTTAAAATCACTTTAAAAATTTCAAAATTTCTTTAAATTATTGGAAACCTATTGAAATCCCTAGCAAGGTATTTTTTGGAATTTTTAAGGATTACATAGAATTTTAAGAGACTTGTAGGAATGTGACGAGATTTAAAATGGTTTTAAGGGTGTTGGACCCAAGTTATAGGCTCAAAATTCCATTCTCCATTTTACTCAACGAAAATTATAGATAAATATTTTTTCGCTCTGTAGCGCTAGTCTTTTTTCAAATATAAAACTGCATACAGAGCGAAAAAATATTTAATTTTGATACTTTTTGCATAAAATGAATTCAAAATCTAACTTCAAAATTCATTATTTTCATTTTACCTAGAAAATATTTGAATTAGATATTTTCTCGCTCTGTACGCATAATTTTAGTTATAAATTGATTAATTCTACAGAGGGAAAAAATTCCAAATTTAATATTTGTTGAGTAAAATGAAGAAATCGAATTTCTAGATTAAATCTCCACTCACTGTTGCCTCGTGAACTAATAAATTTCCATTTTTATCGGGCGCAATTGAATAAAGAGGTTTGTTGCCTCTCGTCGGAGAAATTAGGCCTTGAAGTGATATTTCTTGGATATGTTCAGAATCCCTTTTCATACTGAAGACCGAGAGTGGATTAGCCGTAAGTACGTGGATCTTGTCATCGGCTCCATTTCGATTTATGCCTTTAGTAACTGCCAATGCAGATACAACTCCTGTATCGCTCATCGGAATCGTCCAATAACTTTGCAGTTCAGAGAAAAAAGCTGATCTGGCTTCAATTTTATCTAAAATATGTAAACGCTCCTCGGCTTTAGAAACCAACTTCATTTTTACAAATCTCTCCTGCACGGGAATCGTTTGATGATTGTTTGTGATGTTCCAACCACCAGCAAATTTTAATTTCGGTAAAGGGATTCTGAAAGGAAATAAGAAAAACTTTGTCAGTTTGCTTTATTTAGATTTATTATCAATTCCAAATTGTACACAGTTCTTTAGAGTGGATAACAAAATTATAAAATTTATAGTATCAGGGTGGCCACAAGATTCAATTTTTCAATTTCCCAGACTTTTCTCTGACTTTTAGACAAATTTCCCTGACAGAAGAGTATTAAAAATGCGAATAAATTTTCAATAATAATACTATTGAAATTTTTAAAAGATTGCTGTCAGTTTAAATCTCTTGAAAATTAAATCTTAAAAATCTAAAATTTACGGAAAATTTGAGAATCGCTTAAAACTCCTTGCTTAAAAGTCCTAGAAACGTCTTAAAAATTTTTGTAACGAAATTCCTTTAAAATTGTTAATATTCCATGAAATCTCTTAAACTTTCACTAAATCTTTAAAAATTCCTTAAAATCATTTAATATCCTTTAAATTCTACGAACAACTTCAAAATCTTTTAAAATTTCTAGGAATCTCTTAAAATTTCATGAAATATCTTCAAAATTCCACAAAATTCAAAGAGGAACTTTAAATTCCTTTAAAATGCGCTGAAAACTCTTGAAATTCCTAAAAACATTTAAAAATTTTTTAAATTCAATTGCAATATTTAAAATCTCATAAAATCTCAATAAATTCTTTAAAATGTATTAAAATTCCATGACCTTTAAAATTCAATAAGGAACTTTAAAATTCTCTAAAATGCAAAAAAATCTCTAAATAAAAATTCTTGAAAACAAAAATCTCACAAAATCTTTCAAAAATCAAAAATAACTTTTGAAACTTTTTTAAATTTCATGAGAAATATTAAGATTTGTTAAAATTATTTTAAAAATGGCATTTCTTAAAATTTTTACAAGCTTCTTAAAATCTTTTGAAATTCCACGAAAAACTTTAAAATCCCTTAAAATCCCTAAAAAAATCTCTTAAATAAATTAAAAATCTCTTAAAACTTTATGAAAACTTCTTAAAATTCCTTAAATTTCACAAAATCTTTTAAAAATCTCTTGAAATATTGTAAAGTTGAAATTTGAAGTCACTTAAAATCACGCAAATATCTTAAAAAGTCTAAAATTTCCGAAAACCTAGGAAATCTCTTAAAATTCCTTGAAATTTAGTAAAATCTTTAGAAATTTCTTAAAATTCCATGACATTCCTTCAAATTTGTTAATATTCCATTAAATTCCTTAAATTTTCACTAATTCTTTTAAAATTCCACAAGGAACTTTAAAATCCCTTAAAATCGCTTTAAAAAATCAAAATTTCTTAAAATTCTTACAAGATTTTAAAAATCTTTTAAAATTCCATAAAGAACATTAAGATTCCTTAAAATTCTTTGAATTCCCTAAACTTTCTTAAAAGACTCTTAAAATTTCATGAAGTCCTTTACAATTGCACTAAATCTTTTAAATGTAATCCAAATCACTTGTAATCCCTTTAAATTCCTAGAAACCTCTTGAAATCATTAGAAACCCAGAGAATCTCAAAGAATGCCTCAAAATTCTTTATAATCCTTCGAAATCCTTGAACAGTTTCTAAAATCTGTTAAATAAACTATAAAAGCTATATGTTATGTAATACGACAAAAATAAAATAGTTAGCATAAAAATCAATTTCTATTTTCCCTCACAATTTCTTGACTTTTCCCTGACTTCCCTAACATACGGCCACCCTTTAATATTTACAAATTAGTAGATGTCTTACTCTTTGGCTAGGGCGACATTTTTGGAATTAGATCCGATTGGAATTCCATGTTTGTGAAGAACGGAGACGAGGGTATCGTAAACTTCTGGCGAATAGCGGTCGAAATCGAACACATTCTGCACCACGTTATTCAAAGATTCGTTTGGAAATTTCTGAAATTTAAAATCACCGTTAGTAATTCAACATTATTTATTTCTTATCCTTATTATTATTACTGACTTATTATTTACTTCTTTACTTATTACTACAAAATTATTTAATATAAAGCAAAAAAATGTTTAACTTTAATACCTTTTGTTTGAAACGAAGAAGTCGAAATCTAAATTCTGTAAAATCCTCATTTTACAGAAAAGTATATTATTAAAATCGGTACAAATCGGGTCAATTATTTTTTTCTAGACGGGTTTTTACTAGCAAAGAAATTTTTATTCTCTTACCTGTAAATGTTTGATAATATTGACGACTTCTCTTGTAGAGTAAGGATAAGAAACAAGACCTTGATCTGCCATGCTTCTGAGTTCACCAAAGGCTTTTACAAGCTTGTAAATTATTTTGTCATCCACATCTGGACCATATTGTCTGAGCAATCGAATCTCGTTCTCGACTGTAGGATTGTCGACGGAATGTGTGCTGAATAAATCTCCCAAAGCACCGAAGAAATCGTTGCCCAAAAATGGAAAGCCTGGTCTGTTTGCTAATACAATCATCCTAAAATCTGGATGCATTGGGATTATATCTGGATTGTTTTCTGCGGCTTGATCAGATGGTACTATTCTTCTTCCGTCTGATAGAATCATTTCTCCGGACTCGACCAAAGTCTATAAAAAAAGATTGAATTACTAAAATAATAAATAAATAAATAAATAAATAAAGAATGGCCAGAAGATTAAAATTTTCAATTTTCCTGATATTTCCCTTATTTTCCCCTGAATTTGAGACAAAGTTTCCTGACAGAAAAATATTAAAAAACCCAATAAATCCATAACACTTTAGATCTTTTGAAACTCTATAAAATTTTTTGAAATCCCCTAAAATTCTACGAAATCTTGTAAAAGTGTAAAAAAAAAAACTTAATATCTTTTAAACATCGAAAATACTTTTAATGTTTTTTAAAATTCTATTAGGAACATTAAATTTCTTAAAGCCACTTAAAAAATGTCAAAATTTCTTTGAATTCCATAAAATTTCTTTGAAATCTCTTAAAATTTCATGGAATTCTTAAAAAGACCACAAAACCTTATAAAAGTCTCTTGAAATATTTTTAAATTCCACGATGAACTTTAAAGATATTTTAAAGTTTTTCGTGGAATTTAAAGGATTTCAAATGATTTTGAGGAATTTTAAAAGAATGAGTGAACCTTTAAGGGATTTCGTGGAATCGAATTTTAAGACGTTTCTAGGAATTTAGAGAAATTTCATCGAATTTTATGGGCATATGGATTT
Organism: Synergus gifuensis; assembly: GCA_904066015.1. Classification (NCBI taxonomy): domain Eukaryota; kingdom Metazoa; phylum Arthropoda; class Insecta; order Hymenoptera; family Cynipidae; genus Synergus; species Synergus gifuensis. The sequence goes on from CAJFCO010018184.1 coordinate 123,098, forward strand.
TAAAAGGTGTTTCAAAGAAATTTTTTTTTTAGAGAGATTTTTGTGCATTTTCAATATCTTGAAAAGATATTTATGGTTTTTACAAGATTTTATGAAATTTTAAAGGGTTTCATGGAATTTTAAGAAATTGCAGGGAATTTTAAGGGATTTTAACAAGTTTCCAAAAATTTAGAGATTCTGACGCATTTTAAGGGATTTTAAACTCCTACAAACCTCTTGAAATTTCTTAAAAAACGGCAATATTGTTTAAAATATCCCAAAACTTCATTTAATTCTTAAAAATTCCACAAAATCTTTTAAAAATCCGTTGAAATATTTCTAAATTCCAAAATGGACTTTAAAATTCCTTAAAATGAGTTAAATTTTTTTAAAATGATTGAAAATATATTACAATCTCTTAAAATTCACTGAAATCTATTGAAATTCCTAAAAACATATTTAAATTTCTTAAAATTTCATGAAACCCTTTAAAATGTCACAAAATATTTTAATCTTTTCAAATACTTTCTGAAATTTTTTTTAATTCCAAAGTCTTTTAAAAATCATAAAAATCTGGTGAAACCCTTTAAAATTCAATGAGGAACTATAAAATCCCCTAAAATGCTCAAAATCTCTAAAAAAAAAAAAAATCCTAGAAACACTTTTTGAAAAAGTTTACATGCCCAAAAAATTCGCTAAAATCTCTTAAAAATCCACAAGAATATTTAAAACCCCTTAAAGTCTCTTAAAATTTCATGAAACCCTTAAAAATTTCACAAAATCTTTTAAAAATCAAAAATATCTTTCGACGTTTTTGAAAATTCGACATTTCCACCCTGACTTGGTACCAATCTGAGGTTCAATTCCCCGGAAGATTATATCTGAGAAATCATTTTTATGGGAGTTAAGGGGGTGAGTCGAAAAATTGAAAAACTTTTTTTTCTCGGAAACGACTGGACCGATTTCGATGGGGAAAAAATATGTTATGGTTCCCAATGGAGAAATGTTTCAAAAAAATATAGGCCATTTTAGAAAAAAAAGAAAAGGTCAAAAAAAATTTTCAAAATGTTCTTAAGGCACAATCACCGTTTTTTGCCTAAAAATACCTTAAATAATGTGAAAAAAATATGTGAAAGTATGAGATAAATTGGAGAGGCTGCCCGTGGTTAAAAAAAATTTTAAATATATCAATTTCTATTTTTCCTGACAGCTACTCGCGTTTTCCTGACATTTCCCTGACAAGTGGCCATCCTGGTAATCATATATACCTTCAAAATGCAGGTGACGTGGGTTGGTGCCTTATCAGCTTCATCAATAACCAAAACGTGTCCCAACTTGACAGCTTGAACAAGTGGTGAGTCTTCATAAACAACTACACCATCCTTAACCATAGGTTGTACCGTCAAAGTCTGAACAGTTGTGTCTCTATGCAATTGAATATATTCCCTTGGTCTGTTCATCAGCTGCAGCAATCGATCAGCAATTTTATTCTTGCCCACGCCCTGGTTACCAACTAGTAATAAATTTTGCCCCAGGGAAAAGTCCTGAAGTAAATTTTCGAGTAGTGTTAAATGCTGAGGTACGTTATAGAAGAGGATGTCTGGAATTTTGGTCAGTGCTTTGGTTTTGTAGCGATTGACAGTTGTTCCTCCAATTGTTACAGTTTCGTCCTTCACTTCACAAGTGATTTGTGTATTTTCCTCTTTTTTGAGGGGAGCAATTCCCACTTTGGATAAGCAATTTTCCAGAGCCTGCTTTGTTAAAATTGGTAGGAAACGAGCTAAGCAAGCTCGATGTATTATATTATAAGCGTTGCTCTTTGGAAACTTGTGCATTTTTGCAGCGATTCTGAAGAGCTGTCTTGTACTTAGAGAACTCGCTAATGATTGTAAAGTTGGATCGTTCGAAGATCGTAGCATGTGGGCTAGATCTATAATCTTTAAAAGGTCCTTGCTTGGCTCCCCGTACTGAAAAATAAAATAAATAAAATAAATAAAGTAAATGAAATATATAAAGTAAATAAAATAAATAAGATAACAGGGTGTATACTTCTTACGATAGAATAATTTATTTGAATTATTTATTTCAAAACTATATTTTTTAAGTTTTTAATAATTTCAATTTTAAGTAAGAAAAAAGTAGCGCAGTTTAATAGCAAGGAATATATTTTAAAAAATGAATATCAGTCATTTAGTACTTATTTTTATTAAATAAGGTAACAATGTAATTTTTTTAATAAAAATAGGTGACAAATAGATTTTAAAAGAGTTTTAGGATTTTCGTAATATGTCAAGACATTTTTAATTAGGGATATAAAGAGATTTAAAGGATTTCAAGATATTTTAAGTGATTTAAAGTAATTTCAGGGAATTTTTTTTAAGAATTCTAAGAAGTTTTAAAATTTTCAAGAGATTTCATAAAATTTCAAGACAATTTAATTATTTTAAAGAATTGAAAGCGATTTAAACGGATTTAAAAGATTTCAAGGGATTTTAAGTGATTTTAGAAAATATCGAGAGATTCTTAATGATTTTAAAGAATTTGAAGAAATTTTAAAAGAATGCAGAAGAATTTCCGAATAAATAATTACCGAAAAATAAAATTCCCTGCATTATAAAATTAAATAGTTTGGGACGACTAAAAATTCCCAGCATTATAAAATTGTCCACAATATAAAATTTCGGACTCTTTAAAATTCCCGACACTAGAAAATCCCCGACAGTTTATAAAATTATTAAATATTTCCCGACCGATTGACAATATAAAATTCCCGAAAAGATTTCCAAAAATGCTTGAAAATTATTTTTAAGATACTGAAAAATTAACATTTTTTTAAAAATTATTTATTTATTTATTAAAATAATTTTTCTCAGGAATTTTCCAATGTCGGGAATTTTATATTGTCGTCAATTTTTGGTTGGTAATTTTCCAGTGTCGGAAGATTTCAGTTTCAGGAACTTTATAAACTGTCGTGAATTTTCTAATGACGGGAATTTTATTTTTCAGGAATTTTCAGTCGTCCAAGATAAAAATAGTTTTAAATCAACCTTTGATCGAATTATATGAATCTCTTCCGTTTTGTCCAAAGGTCTCATTTCATGGAAGAGGAAAAGGCTCAGCAATTCTGAATTTAGCCACTGACCAGCAGAACTGTTTAAAATTGGCGGTTCTGCCAAACTAACTAATCTAAATGATGGATGGATTTTGAGAATCCCAGAGCTTCTCATCTCCTCGTCAGACTTTTTTAGCTTCTCCTTAATGACATCGTAACGATCTGCTCCCATTAAGCGTTTCCCATCGTGTAACTGTAATTCTCGATTTTGAACAAGGCTGTGTGAAAAATTTATTATTAATATCAGGTTTCATAGCACAAAATGATCACAAAACAAGCAAAATATGGTGATTTTTTGGGACAACTGAAAATTCCCGAAAATAAAATTTCCAAAAAAAATTATTTTAATAAATAAATAAATAATTTAAATAATAATTTTAAAACATTTTAATTATTTAGTATTTTTAAAATATTTTTCAAACATTTTTAGACTTCGTTTCGGGAATTTTCCATTGTCGGGAATTTTATTTTTCGGAAATTTTTAGTTGTCCCGTCATTACTTAAAAACAGGATTCCAATTTTTTTAAAATTAACTTTCATTAATAAAAGGCGCAACTTTGAAGTAAAGAAGAAAAAGAAAACTCCACCTGTAAATTACAGCCAAGGTACTGGGATGAACTCTATGAATTCCATCTAATACTGCTAACTTTCCCTCTAAAGCTGCTGTTACCAAGGGTGAATTTTTCCAAACAGTATCACCACTTTGTACAGTCGTTCTTTGCTGAATAAGATCTCTTGATGTCATGTCCTGATAAAGAACTATCGGCTCAATTTGGTAACCCAAAAAATCCGCTAATTTTGCAATAGTCGCAGATTTTCCACAACCTCTTGGCCCAACGAGACACAAATCTAGGGCGAACTGAGTTTGCATCATGTTGGCTATCAGAGAATTTTGATAATGTGTATCGACAAACCATTCCTCGGTTTTTTTCGATTTGCCAGAACCTGCTGGAACCTAAAGATATTATTATTTTTTTTAATTTATTATTTATCAGAGTGGCCACAAGATATTTTTCAATTTTCTTAACGTCTTAAAATTCCATTAAATTTCATCGTTAATATTCCATATCCCTTAAATTTTCAATAATTCTTTTAAAATTCCTCAAAATCATTTGAAATTCTTTAAATTCCTCGAAAAATTTCAAAATCTTTTAAAATTCCTAAAAATCTCTTAAAATTTCCTGCAATCCTTCAAAATTCAACTACAATATTTAAAATCCCATTAATTCTTTTAAATCCTTTATAATTTCAGGATGAACTTTAAAATCCCTTAAAATACGTATAAATCCTTTAAAATTTTTTAAAACTTCTTAAAATTCCTTAAAATTTCACAAAATCTTTTAAAAATCATAAAAATCTTGTGAAATCCTTTAAAATTCCATGAGGAACATTAAAATCCCTTAAAATCACTTTGAAAACTCAAAATTTCTTAAAATTCTTACAAGCTTTTTAAAATCCTTTAAAATTCCACAAGAATAGAGAAAATGTATTCCTTTAAAGAAATCTTACTTGCAGAATTGCTTCACTGCCATTAGAATCGATAGTAATTTCAGCTTCATTATTTGATATTTTAACTTCTCTTATTTTGCTCTGTTCGTCTATGTTAAATGATTTATCTAGCACGCCAAAAGTCTGCAATATATCTTCGACTGCAGTCTTCCCCTCTTTTCCCAAAAACAATTTGTATGGGTAGAATCTATAAAAGACGCTGAACACAGGCAAACTTGGAAATTTATCCTGAAAAAATATTTAGAGTTAGAATAAAAAATGTAGATTGATAATTGAAATTTAATGAAATTGGTACTATCATGTCTTTTCTTTTTACCAAAATAAATCCGGCTGATGTTACGTTGTCTAGAGGAAAATCTGGTAGTCCCAAATTTTGAGCTTCTTCTGTGGCGAGAGCGTGGCAACACGAAAGTAGTTGTGAAACTTTTCCAGGATCCACATTGGGAGCTAATCTCTTTAATTCATCCAGTTGTTCCTAAAAAAAAGAACAGATTAAACCTTATTCGAATAATTAAAATACTCTAGAATTATTAGACTTTAAAATTACTTTTAGAATTCTTCTAGAATTTCAAGAAATTAAAGCAAAATTGTTAGAAGTTTCATAGAATTTCTATGAATTTAGAATATTGTTCTGTAAATAAATAATTAGATTAAAATGAAATTTACCTCGAAACTTGGGGGTGGAATGTGTCTCGCTTGAAATCTTGATCGGAGGGGAGGATCTAAAGGGTGGCCGGAATAACGAGGTGCAGGTAATCCCAAAGAAATTACCCTAAAATCTTCACTGACTCTCACCAGTCTCCAAAAGTCTAATTCCTCTTGACTATGTTCCTACAAAAGAATAAATAACAAAATTCAATAAACATTTGGCCTTTAAGGGATTTCAAAGTATTTAGAAAGATTTCATGGTATTTCTAGTAATTCTAAGGAATTTTAAGATATTGCAAGGAATTTAAAAAAGAATTGAAGAGTTTAATTTAAAGATATTTTAATTATAGATTTATAAATATTAAATTATAGATTTATAAATATTTATTGCAATTTTTAGGAATCTCAAGAGATTGCAGGGAATATCAAAATATGAAATTGAATTTTAAGTAATTTTAAAAGATATTTTTAATCAGTTAATTCATTCTCTTAAATTGATTCTCGATTCTAGAGCAAAATTTAGATATAAATTATTGATTTTCTATTGGAAATAAACTACCTTCAATAATTTATCATAACGAGTAGCAGGAATAAGAAATCTCCCATCTTCAAGATGCATTTCTCTATTTTCCAGGAGATTATTTAAAATCGGAAGAACGTTCCTCTCTGCTTTTTCAATTCCTTCCAAAATTAATACTCTTCCATGTACAGCAGCCCTTACGGCACTTTGGTCATGGTAACTGGCAGTTCCATTTTCTATTTCTTTTCTCTGTTTGAGGTCTGCCTCGGTTGTATCTCGTGATAAAGCTATAAATTCCACTTCTCGTTCTATTAATTCTAAATAAGCTAAAGCAAGATTCCGTCTTCTGTGCCCAGGTGCCCCCATCAAAAACATGTCTTGTCCCAGAAGATCTTTTTGCAGCATCCATCTTAAATGCCTCAAAGTTTCCTGGCTCGGCTCTTTCACTGTAAAATAATTAATTAATTAATTAAAACTATAAGAACATTTTTTTCAGGGGATCTAAGTAATTTAAAATAATTGCAAAGGATTTCAAAAGAATTAGAAATAATTTGAGGGTTGCCAAGATTTATCACAATATACAAACAATTTTTAATTACTTAGTAATTTTAGGGAATTTAAAAATATTTGAAGAGATTTAAAAAATTAAAGGATTTAAATGAATTTTAAGGGTGTTGGACTCAAATGTTAAACTCAAAATTCCATTCTCCATTTTACTCAACGAAAATTATAGATAAATATTTTTTCGCTCTGTAGCGCTAATCTTTTTTCAAATATAAAACTGCATACAGAACGAGAAAATATTTAATTTTGATACTTTTTGCATAAAATGAAGAATTCAAAATCTAACTTCAAAATTAATATTTTCATTTTACTTAAGAAATATTTGAATTAAATATTTTCTCGCTCTGTACGCATAATTCAAGTTAAAAATTGATTAATTCTACAGAGGGAAAAAATTCCAAATTTAATATTTGTTGAGTAAAATGAAGAAATCGAATTTTTAGATTAGAACTTGGCTCAAAAGATTCTTTTTGATTTGAAATTCTGAAACAATTTGCGTCTTCTCTCTTTAGAGCATCATGTAAATTATACAGTCCGATTCTTAAATTTTCTTCTTGTAACTTGTCGAAATGATATTTTTTGATAATCATTGTGTAGATTTTTTAATATCCTCGGGGAGTAATTAAGACTTTTTCCAATTTTTGATGTTTATTTTCGATTTCTTGGAGATTAATGGCTCCTATATCCATCAGTAATCGTCCTATTAGTGGAGTAAATTCGCAATCAGCAAAAAGGAAGTGAATATAATTTCCTTTCAAATACGTTAGATTTTTTAATTTACATACTTGATATTTCCCTGATTTCAATTTACTTACAATAATTTCTAGGCACGTACTCTGGATTTTTGGCAGGTTTTACAACTTTCTCCACATCCTTTATGGTAACTAATGTTTCATCTGAAAATGGAAAAGATGAATCAATAACTTTTCAAAAAAGTAAGGAATAAATAAATAAAAAAATGATAAATTAATAAATAATTTAATTCAAAAAGTTACGGAAAAAATTTTAATGAATACTGGTTCCCGAGACAAATTTTAAAACAATTAATATGGTATTAGTAAAATTTTCTAAATAGTTACTTCATTGTACTTCTAAAAAAAATGTTTTTTTTTTCATTTTCGTTATTTAATAACAAAATTTTTTTTCCAAAATCGGTACGACTGAAAATTCACTAAAAATAAAATTCCCGATAATGTAAAATTTTCGAATAGATACCAAAAAATAAAATTCATGGCATCATAAAATTTCTGATACTTTAAAATTCTTGAAAAGATTTATAAAAATGTTTGAAAAATATTTTTATTACAGAATAATAATAATTTTTTTTTAAATTATCATTTAATTTATTTAAAGTAATTTAATAATTATTTATTAAAATAATTATTTTTGGCAATTTTCTAGTATAGGGAATTTTTAATTTCTGGAATTTTATAAACTTTCGGAAATATTTTAGTGTCGGAAATTTTTAGTCATTCTTCAAAATCGGCCGTGATAGATTTATGCGGAATTTTATTAGCTTTAATTAAAAAAAAAGAGAATATCTTCGTAATTTGTCAACGGAAACTTTTTTTTGCTTCACTTCGGGGGGCCTCGTAAACTAATGACGGCCCTAAGTCTGTGTTCCCAATTCGTGCCCCTTACTCAACTGCGCATGCGTCGCACTCGGCATTTGATTGATTACAATTCGCGCGCAGTTTAAAATGCTAAAAGTATTTTTATTGTTTATTATAAATAATGCATTTTAATTTATAAAAATGTCCATTAGATCGAAATTCATGAATCTTGATAAAACTAAAAATTGAAATGCCATTATTTATAATGGATGATAAAAATAATATTTGTAGCATTTTAAACTGCGCGCGAATTGTAACCAATCAAATTCTGAGTACGACGCATGCGCAGTTGAGTAAGGGGCACTAATTGGGAACACTGTCCTGAGTCACTGGCTCGTAAAAAAAAAAAAAACATCCAGATTTATAAATTTTTTTAAAACTTTCTAAGTCAATAAAAATAGAAAACTCCCGAAGCTATAAAATTATGCAATTAATTTAGGGAAATCTCTTATTTATGATTATAGGGAGATTTAAAAAATCTTAGATAAATACCTGTTGACTGAAAACGGAGCAGTGAGAGGTTGGGTTTTGCGCTAAAGCAGTGTTTTGTTTTTTCAAAACACTTGCTAACAGTCGAAGTCCGACGTGACGTAACAGAAGCAATTAACAGCATTTCAAAATATTTTTTTAAATTCTTGATTATAGACGCATATATCTATCATTTGTAAACTTCTCACAAAATCACTTTTCTTCAAAATGTAAACACGTGTGTCTAACACCACTTTGCAGCATAAAATAAAATATGAAAATAAAATATGAAAAAAAAAATGAAATTAATAAGTAACAATCACTTTTTACTATAAAAAGGTCACAAAAAGGATAAATTTTACTAAAAGCTTTTATTAAGTATTGTCATAACTGAATGTCAATCAAAATTGGAATTTGTACTTTGCGATTTATGAAAAGTTGCGCCATTGAAGGTGCATTTGAGACATGAGACTGTGACGTTAATTCGATGTAAGCAAAACCAAACTAAACCTGTATCATCCGATTCCTACCTTACCGACATGTTTTTCTCTGGAATCGTGCGTTACATTATTTCTATATAACAATAGTGTACATAAATTTATTAAGGACATGTGATACTTTACCATAAGAGCAAATTAGTTATACCAGCAATTATATATTCATAATAGTAAATATTTTTAGCTAATAATAGTCAATAAACCTTCGTCTCATGTAGACGAAGGTTTATTGACTTTTATTCACTAAAAATATTTATTATTATGAATGTATAATTGGTATAACTAATTTGCTCTTATGGTAAAGTATCACATGCCCTTAAGATATCGAATTGAAAATTTCTAAAATTACTTTACAATTAGTCCTCAATATTTATACATTTATAAAATGAGAAAATTTTCAAAATATTTTTTTTTATTTTTATAAAAATTTAAGACCAGATAAACATACCTTAGCATGTTTTCTTTAATAATAGTAATTTTCAATTCCATATCTCAATAAATTTAGAAGTAACGTTGCAGAAAAAATGTCGGTAAGGTAGGGATCGGATAAATAATATATATACATCTAAATTTGCTCTTATGGTAACTATAACATGTCCTCTTTTTCTATATATACACTTACACTC
>CAJFCO010018184.1:147633-175108 GCA_904066015.1 Synergus gifuensis
ACGTAAAAAACCTCATTTAATTTACCTAAGGTATATTACGTGCACAACCCTGCCGAACAGTGAAAATTTTCGAATCCGAACGGATCTCTCTTTCTATCCTGAGGTGTTAAAAAAAGAGGTTCGTTCGGATTCAAAAATTTTTAGGGCGTCGGAATATGACTGCAAAGCATTATTTACATAGAACTTTTACTGAAATTAATTTTTATTGATTAAAGTAAGTGAAAGATTGTGCTACAATTAATATAAATGATATGTTATAAAAAAATGATAAAATTAAGAGAAAAAAAAAATTCTAATAAATTCTCGAAAATTGTAGGACTCGACTCTTTCAAAATATTAACAAAATCCAAAACAGAAGCCCTCCTAATATTAACCAAATTCCCCTCACTCAATAGTCATTAATTATGCATGCGTCACATCTTTTGCGCATGCGTATTGCGTATAAAATCATTTTTTAGAATTTTAAACTGCGCGCGAATAGCAACCAATCAGATGCCGAGTCACATGGCATGCGCAGTGTTATGAAGTGTTTATTGAGAGATTCTGGTTAATATTTAGAGAGGAATTCGATTAATATTGGGACGTTGTTAATATTGGGGTGGTTAATATTCGGAGAGTCCAGTGTAATTTATTTTAACGTTACCTTCTCGGTAATTTTACCGCGGTAATAGTAAATTTCCCGTAATATCAAAGCTAAGGGCTAGAGCACAATGGAGAACTAAGCCTATTCCCTAAACCTAATGATGGTTCTATCCTTTTCTATCGTATTGCTCCATCTTTCTTGTCACGTGACCGCAAAAGAGATAGGGCCATATGATAGAAAAGGACAGAACTTTAGGTAATAGGTTTAGTTCTCCATTGTGCTCTAGCCTTAAAGTTCGAAAGGCGGTAACTTACGTCAGGAACGTCGAGAACGTTACCGGTAAGTTCGCGGGCGATTTTTTTTTTGAGAATTTACGAGAATTCAAATTTTTCAACAAAATAAATGGAAACAGAGGTATAAGAATAGAGGTAAAAAGGTATAGGCTCTCATACGAGTGGAAGTGTCTCTCATCTTCTTTTGATGAAGTCTTCCTTTTTTTGCATTGTACATATGTTGTCTCAACCCTGGGTTCCACAGGATTCTACAATCTAAACTTCCCAAGCTTTGCTCTTTACCCACCAGGTGTCAACATCAAATTCCCTATTTTCCCTCGTCTTTGATTTCCTCACCAAAAATTACCAAAAATCCTCTCACTCCCAAAAATCACCCAAATTCTCTATTATCCCCCCTCTCCACCCTCAGAAGACATAACAAAATTCCCAAAATCTCCTAAAATCCAAATTTCCACCATAAAAAATCAAGCTAAAGCCAAAGACATCAAAAAAACAATTCCACAAAATTAGTTCAAATTTCCGCCATCTTCCCGCGCGACGCCACCATCGCCTCGTGGAACTAGCCTGTGCAGGAGCGTGCAAATGGCTGAGTGTCGGCCATGATGGCTTTGAGTAGGGATTGTGTCACGCGAACATGTTTTCCAAGTGAAAAATTTCTCCGGGCGTGTTTATAATTGTGTCAAAAGACAATGGTCGTACAACAATGAGGCCCTGAGTGCCCTCCGTGCGGGGTGAACCGGCCGTAGGGCCCCAATCAGGCCCACCAAAGTTTCACGCCCTGACCTCACTTCTTCCCCCTCCCCCTCCCTTCCCCCCGTCGACCGGGTGGTTCTGGTGCTGGTCTCGGCCACACGGCACCCTCGTCAAGCAAGAAACGACCACGTGCTCAATCAGCCCGTCAACATCGCTCAAATTCTCTCAAACTCGACTAACTGGTTAAACTTCTGCTCGTGCTGAACAACTGACAAGTGACACGCCAACTCTGTCAACATGAGTAAACTGTTCAGGGCTCGCGCCCTGGACGCGTCCAAGCCCATGCCCGTCTACATGGCCGAGGAGCTTCCTGATCTCCCCGATTACTCGGCCATTAATCGAGCTGTGCCACAAATGCCGAGCGGCATGGAAAAAGAGGAGGAATGCGTAAGTTTTTGACAATTTTATTAACATTTTCCTCGACTTTCCTGCAGCATGTTTTCAGTGTCGGCCATCTTGTTTTGAGGTTTTTTGCTGCGACGAGAGATGGCGCTACGCACGTTTCCCCGGTAGATTTTTACGATTTTTATCAATTTTAACGAGTTTTTTGAAGATTTTTCAGGATTTTTAGGTGGTTTTTGATGCCAGATGATGTCTCGGAGAAATTTTGGTGGTTGACAGTGAAGCGTGTGAGAGTTTTTGGGGGATTTGATTAGGAGGGTTTGTGTCAAAAAGTTGAGCGACAAAAAACGTTTTGACGAGGTGGGGGGTGACGTTGGAGGGGGAATGTTGTTTTTGAAAGATTCTGGGAATGTTGGTTTTGTTGGTTTTTCAAAAATATCGGGTTTTTGGTTATTTTATGGGGTTTTATTTGTGTGGGAATGTGGACGGGTTTTGGGGACTGAGAGGCAGTTTTGGAGCTGAGCTTTGCTTGTGATTTTGATGATTTTTATTGGTTTTTGTAGATTTTAAGAAGTTTTTAATTATTTTGAGGGATTTTTAGAGATTTTTTTAGGAATTTAAGGGGATTTTGAGAAATTTTTGTAATATTTGAAAGATTTAATGGAATTTGAAAGTTCCTTGTTGAATTGTAAAGGATTTTAAAAAAACTTGTAAGATTTTAAGAAATTTTTATCCTTTTTATGGGATTTTAGGGGATTTCAGCAGGAGAGAGAATTTTAATAGTGGAGTTTTATTTATTTTGAAGATTTTTTTTGTCTTGTTTTGTTTTTGATCGAACATTTAATGGGACATTTTTTTAACGAAAAAAATTGCCTGAGAATTAAAATTTTTGATAAATGTTAATTCCCGAAAGTTCAAGTTCTCAAATTAAAAAAACATTACTGAAAATGTTTATTAACGAAAGTATAAAATTGACACAATTTCAAATTCCCGAAAATATAAAATATCTGATTTTTCAAATTTTGGAAAATTTCAATTTCGAAACATTTCACATTCCAGAAATTACAATTGCCCGAAAATATGAAATACCCGAATTTTCAAATTTCAAGAAAATTTAAACTTTAAATCCAAATTTTAAAGAAAATTTTGAATATTTTTGTTCACAATTTGGAAAATATAATTCCCGAAAAAAAAAATTTCTGAAAATTGCTAATTCTCGAAAGATTCCGAAATTTCAATTTCCCGAAAATATAAAATATCTGAATTTTCAAAGTTTCGAAAATTCAATTTCCCGAAAATTTAAATTTCCTAACATTTCAAATTCTGAAAAAATTCAAATTTTCCGAAAATTTACAATTCTGGAAAGTTAAATTAAAAAACCATAATTTTGGGGAAATTTTGAATTTTTTTTTTCAAAATTTAGAAAAAATATTTTTTTTAATATTTTTGTAATTTGAATTTTCGGGAATTTGAAATTTTCAATAATTGAAATATGAGAAGATTTTGAGAAAAATAATAATATAAAAAAATATGAGGAATTATGAGAAATTTGTATAATATTTGAAAGATTTGGTAAAATTTGAAAGTTCCTTGTTGAATTTTAAAGGATTTTAAAAAAATTTGTAAGAATTTAAAGAAATTTTGATCTTTTTTATGTCATTTTAAGGGATTTCAGGGCCAGAGAATTTTAATAGTGGGGTTTTATTTATTTTCAAGATTTTTTTTTGTCTTGTTTTGTTTTTGATCGAACATTTAATGGGACATTTTTTTACCGAAAAAATTGCCTGAAAAATAAAATTTCTGATAAATGTTAATTCCCGAAAGTTCAAGTTTTCAAATTAAAAAAATATTACTGAAAATGTTTATTAACAAAAGTATAAAATTGACACAATTTCAAATTCCCGAAATTTCAATTTCCCGAAAATATAAAATATCTGATTTTTCAAATTATCGAAAATTTCAATTTCGAAGCATTTCAAATTCCGGAAATTGCAATTGCCCGAAAATATAAAATTCCCAAATTATAAAATTTCCCAAAAATTTCAAATTCCTGAAAATTTAAATTTTAAACCCAAATTTTATGGAAATTTTGAATATTTTTGTTCAAAATCTGGAAAAAATAATTCCCGAAAAATAAAATTTCCGAAAATTGCTAATTCTCGAAAGATTCCGAAATTTCAATTTTCCAAAAATATAAAATATCTGAATTTTCAAAGTTTCGAAAATTCAATTTCCCGAAAATTTAAATTTCCTATCATTTCAAATTACGAAAAAGTTTCAAATTCCCGAAATTGCATTTACCCGAAAATATAAAATACCCGAATTTTAAAATTTCCCGAAAATTTACATTTCTGGAAAATTTAAATTTTAAACCCAAATTTTAAGGAATTTTGAATGTTTGTTCCAAAATTTAGAAAAAAATATTTTTTTTTTTTTTAATTTTGGTAACTTGAATTTTCAGGAATCTGAAATTTTCGGTAATTGAAATATTTGGGAATTTGGAAATTCGGTATTTTATATTTTTAGGCATTTGAAATTTCGTCAATTTTATACTTTTGTTCAAAAACATTTTTCGTAATATTATTTTTATTTTGGAATTTTAAATTTAAAGATTTTCGGGAATTATTTTATTCTTAATTCTTCACATTCAAAATTTTGTTTTTTTTTTCGGTGTTTTAAAGGATTTTAAGAAGCTTATAAACATTTTAAGTAATTTAAAAAAATTTTTAATTGATTTTAAATAACTTTAATATTTTTCGTGGAATTAAAAAAAATTCAAGTTTTTTTTGATTTTTAAAAGATTTTGTTAGAGTTTTGTTTTCAAGAATTTTTATTTAGAGATTTTAATACATTTTAGGGAATTTTAAGGGCATGTGATACTTTACCATAAGAGCAAATTAGTTATACCAATTATACATTCATAATAATAAATATGTTTAGCTAATAAGAGTCAATAAACTTTTGTCGATTTCAGGAGACTTTTATGATTTCTAAAAGATTTTGTGAAATTGTAAAGGATTTCATGGAATTTTAAAAGATTTAAAATAATTTATGAGATTTTATGGAATTTTAAATATTGTAGTGGAATTTTAAGGAAATTTAAGATGTTTCTAGGAGTTTAAAAAATTTTCGCGTATTTTAAAGGATTTTAATGTTTCCCATGGAATTTTAAGGAATTTTAAGAAGTTTTTAAAAATTAAAAATTTTCTTTGTTGAGAATTTTACCATATCCACATTTTTTGTTGAAGAGCAAAATATTTCATTAGAAATTCACTTTTTAGGGTAAAAATTAATTTTCTTTTTTAAATATACAAATATTCTATTTTTGTATTAAAAATTCATCTTTGTTTTTTTGTCGAAGTCTCAAGATTTTGAAAAGTCTTAAATTGTTAAGTTTTCCAATTCAAAAATACATTTCAGATTGCGTTTTACTTTGAATCGAAAAATTGAGGCCTGTTTTTTTGTTCAAATTTGGTTTTTATTTATTTCTCAGTTTCAGTTTTTTTTTTCTCTAAATTTCTTTAAAAAAAAAAAACGGCCAATATATAAACTTTAAAATTGAAAGTGCATTGATTTCATGAATTAAATAATTTTTAATTATCAATTTTCAAAAAATTGAAGTATTTAAGTTTAAAAAGTATTCAAATTTTAGGAGTTTTATAATTTTAATGGTTCCAATTTTTTATAAATATTTTTAATTGAAAAAAAGTCCAACTTGTAAAGCGATTATGAAAAAAAAATATTGGAAATTGAACTTTTAAAGAATTGTAAATAATTAAAAATTAAAAATTTTGATAACTTGAGGTTTTAGTCTGTTTAAGACTTGATTACTTTGAATTAAGAAATAGGAACATAGAAGATAGAAAAAAATATTAGTAACGGACAATTCTTTGCATCTTAAGAGTAATTAATTAATTATCTTTATATTATTATTAGGTTCTTCCAATAATATTATAAATTATAATCTTTTCCTTTGAGAATTTTCTTTTTACTTTTACTTTTTTAATCCTGGAAAGTCTTTAGAGAGAGTCAATTAAAGAAGAAATTATTCCCTAACTTTTTAAATTAATTAACTAGTAGATTAATAATAATATCTCTCTTTCATTTTATAGGAGCACCATCTCCAAAGAGCGATGAGTAAGGGCTTAATCATTCCTACCCCTGAGGTAACAAGCTTAGAAAATGACGAAGCCTATGACAAAATTTACCCTGCAAACTACAAGCAACCTCGACAACTTATACACATGCAACGTAAGTATAAATTAACAATTAATTGCTTTTTTTTCTTTAACTTAAAAGGTACTAAAAAGTTTCAGAATCGATTAATAACTTTATATGTCAATTTATAAATTTGACATGCTTACAGTACGAGTATAAAATTTGTACTAAATAAAAAAATTTCAAATAGATATTCAACAATTTTTGTATCTTCTTTATAAACTCTATCCTGAGCGATACTGACGAATTATATATTATAATTATAAATTTTTTAGTGTCTTCAAATTTCACAACATTCATTAAAACTGTTAAAATTTCATAAAGTCCTTTATAATTAAAAAAAAAATCTTTTGTTGTCCTAAAATTCTTTTAAATTAAATTTAATTTCCGAATTATACAAATTAACGAATTATTAAATTTTCAAAATTCAAAAAACCTGTTAATTGGATGTTTCATAATTATTTTGAATAAGTTGAATATTCCGCAAATTTAATCTTCCGGTATTTTATAGAAATTTGGTTAACTTAATAATTCATTAATTTCGTAATTTGGAAATTTATATATCTTGGAAATGATACTTCTCAGTAAATTTAATTTAGAATATTTTTATATTCCATATTGTTATTTGTAGTTTATTTTAATCTCGGAAAATATTTAATTAGTTTCTATTTTTAGTATTAATTTTTTTTCGTTAATTTATAAATTCAATATTTATCATTTTGTTGTTAATTTCTTATTAAAATTAAAATTAAAATTTGTTCAGTCATTTTGGAGAAAAAAATGTTTATTCTTTTTTCTCATTCTTTTCTTATTCTTTATTCTTATCTTCTGAGTTAACTGACTTTAAATTGAATTGTTAAGCAATTAAGGAAGGAAAAATTGTTCTTTATTCCGTTTTTAATGAGAAAAATTTATTTTTAGCCTTTGCGATGGAACAAGACATCCCTGACTACGATATGGACTCTGAAGACGAGAGATGGGTTGGAGCTCAAAGTCGAAAAATGGACTTGACCCCCTTACAATTCGAAGAAATGATGGATCGACTCGAAAAAAGTTCAGGACAGACTGTCGTCACTCTCAACGATGCAAAGGCGCTTCTGAAAGAGGATGACGATCTTATCATTGCCGTTTTTGACTATTGGCTCAATAAACGTCTAAATACAGTGAGTCGCGATAATTTAGAATATTTTTTTATTCTAATAAAAAAAACAAAAGATTACGTATAAATTTCCAGAAATTTTAAGGGATTTAGTGGAATTTCAAAAAAGTTTAAAAGGATATTTACAAGGTGGTGATATGTCAGGAAAGTCAGGAAAATGTCAAGGAAAAAAAAATTTGTCAGGGAAATGTCTGGGAAATGCGAGTAGTTTTCAGGGAAAATAGAAATTGACATTTTTGCTAACTATGTTATTTTTGTCTTATTGCATATGTAGATTTTATAGTTTATTTAACAGATTTTAGAAACTTTCCAAGGATTTCGAAGGATTATAAAGAATTTCCGGGCATTCTTTGAAATTCTTTGGGTTTCTAATGATTTAAAGAGATTTTTAATAATTTTAAAGAATTTTAAGCGGTTTCTAGGAATTTAAAGGAATTACAAGAAATTTATGTAATTTTAAAAAGATTTAGTGGAATTTTAATAGACTTCATGACATTTTAAGAAATTTTTATTAAAGTTTGGGAAATTCAAAGATTTTATGGATTTTAAGAAATTTTGTATAAATTTAAGAAATACAGAAATATTTTTAGAAATATTGGAAATTAAGAAATTTGAAAATTGAAAGCACTTCCAATTCTAAAACTTTCAGTTTTTCGAGACTGAAGTGTTTAATTTATAAAATTCTTAAGTTGAAAATTCTTCAGTTCTATTCTAAAACTTTGCTCGTAATTCCAGACATCTTTAATTAACTTTCTTTTACAATTTCAGCAACATCCACTGTTATTGACGGTTAAAACGGAGCATCGGCTCGGTTCTGCGGTGAATAATCCATACCTGGCGTTCAGACGAAGGACAGAGAAGATGCAAACACGTAAAAACCGCAAAAACGATGAGACGAGTTACGAGAAAATGCTTAAGCTCCGCCGAGATCTCAGCCGAGCGGTAACTCTTCTTGAATTGGTCAAAAGACGTGAGAAAACAAAAAGAGAACACCTCCATCTAACCATCGAAGTCTACGAAAAGAGGTCCGCCTCATTTCAATTCATTTCGTTTATTTCCTTTTCAATTTCTAAACAATTTATGTTAAAAGTTTCTGGAAATGGAAATAATAGACCAGTCAAATTTTTGTCTTTTCGGGTTAAAGTTGGATGAACTTAAATGGATTGAAAAAGTCAAGAAATGGATTTATATCCTAAGACTCAGAATCGAAAGTTCGAATCGAAATTTTTGAAAAAAGCAAATACTTTTTCAACAGGTATCAAGCGCAAGACTTCAATGGTCAAATTTTGTCGGAAGTTTCGGCGTTGAAGACTTCAAGACCTGCGTTTGCTCCACTCTTCCCTAACCAGTTTGGTGTTCATCAAAATTGGGTTAATAAAGTATGTGTAAAGGTGAGATTTTGTCATTTGGGGATTATTTTTCAAGGTCATTTATGTTAACTATATTATTTTTGTCGTATTACATAACATATAGCTTTTATAGTTTATTTAACTGATTTTAGAAACTTTCCAAGGATTTCGATGAATTTCCGGGCATTCTTTGAGATTCTTTGGGTTTCTAATGATTTCAAGAGATTTTTAATAATTTTAAAGAATTTTAAGAGGTTTCTAGGAATTTAAGGAAATTACAAGAAATTTGTATAATTTTTAAATGATTTAGTGGAATTTTAAAAGACTTCATGAAATTTTAGAAGATTTTAAAGAGTGTTTAGGGAATCGAAAGAATTTTAAGGTATTATAAAGTTCCTTGTGAAATTTTAAAGCATTTTAAAAAGCTTGTACAAAATTTAAGAAAATTTGATTTTTTAAAACGCTTTTAAGGGATTTTAATGTTCTTCGTGGAATTTTAGAGAGTTTTAAAAGGCTTGTAAGAATTTTAAGAAATTTTGATACTTTAAAAGGGATTTTAAATTATTTGATGTTTCTCATGGAATTTTAAAGGATTTCACAAGATTTTTATGATTTTTAAAAGATTTTGTGAAATTTTAAAGAATTTTAAGAAGTTTTCAAAAATTTTCAGATTTTTATGTATTTATATATTTTTTATTTTTTTTATATATTATATTTTGGGGATTTAAAAAAAGTTTTTCATGAAATTGTAAAAGATTCTAAGAGCTCGTAAAAATATAACGAAATTTTGACATTTTTAAAATGATTTTGAGAAATTTCAAATTCCTCATAGAATTTAGGAAAATGTCAAAAGTTATTTTTGATTTTTAAAATATTTTGTGAGATTTTTATTTCCAAGAAGTTTTATTTAGAGATTTTATTGAGTTTTAGGGAATTTTAAAGTTTTTTTTATTGAATTTTAAAGGATTCCAAGAGTTTTTTATGATTTGTAAAAGATTTTGTGAAATTTTAAAGGTTGTCAATTTGGTATTTATGCTGACGATGTTATTTTTATTGTATTGGGTATATTTCTTTAATGGTATATTTCATAATTTGTAAAATATTTCCAAGAATTTCGAAGGATTATAAAGAATTTCCTGGCATTCTTTGAGATTCTATGGATTTCTAAAGATTTCAAAATCTTGGCAATCATTTTAAAGAATTTTATGAGTTTTTAATATATTTTAAGATATATGTATTAATGCTATAAATTATTATTAATAAATAGTATTAATGATATAATATTATGAATTTTAAGGTATTACTAGAGATTTTTATATTAAAAAAATTTCGTGGAAATCTAAAGGATTTTAAGACTCTTATAAAAATTTTAAGATATTTTGACATATTTTTCTCTTATAATCGGTAAAAAAAACCTACCCGACAAGAAAAACGCCTTTTTCTTAAATCTTATATTTTATGATATATTATTTATTTTCCTAAAATAATTTATATTTATAAAAATAAGTGAATACAACTTCTCTTTTACGTTAAAAAAAAAAAATTAGATTGTTTTCAAAACTAACTATGTTTACTGTAGTATGGATCTTTAATTATGGTTTTAATTTCTAAAAAGACTACCTTATTTATAGTTGTACGGTATTATTTGAAAAACCGGTAAATCAATTATTAAATTAATTTATTAATTAGTCATAATGATTTTAGAACAGGATTTTAATTCTTGATTGTATTATTAATTTAATAAACCTGGAAAACGATCCCCACTTGAATGAAAAATTGAAATAAACTGTGAGTTACAATCTTTTTGAATTTTTTTAGGACGAGACGATTCCAAGGAAGGAAAAACGACAGTACAAGAAGCGAAAGCACAAATCGGACTCGAGAAGTGGAGGATTAGACGACGGCCGAGGAGGCACTGGAAGCAGTGGAGGTCGAGGAAGTCGATCGGTTTTAGGAAGTGGGCTGGATTTGTTGGCTAGTTCGGACGAAGACAGTCCTCTTCCATCTCATTCGCATTCTCAACCTTCTCTGTCTTTGGATCGCAATGAAGAAGACGCGGCCGATGAGGGAGAATTCGCCTTCAAGAGGAGCAGAAACAACTCTTATTTACCGGTAATTCATGAAGTTTTTTCTTTTTATACTGAAAACCGAATCCATTTCAAATCAGGCAGGTTTTACACTTGAAGTTGCAGAATCTCTCCGGGATGAAATATGTTTATTTTATTTTAGAGATTATTTAACAGATTTTAAAAACTTTCCAGGGATTTCGAAGGATTATAAAGAATTTCTCCAGGCATTCTTTGAAATTCTTTGGGTTTCTAATGACTTCAAGAGATTTTCAATAATTTTAGAAGATTTTAAGAGGTTTCTAGGAATTTAAAGGAATTACAAGGAATTTGTATGATTTTTAAAAGATTTAGTGGAATTTTAAAGGACTTCATTTAATTTTAAGAGATTTTTATTAGAGTTTAGGGAATTCAAATAATTTTAAGGAATTTTAAAAAGCTTGTAAGAATTTTAAGAAATTTAGATTTTTTAAAGTAATTTTAAGGGTTTTTAATGTCTCTCTTGGAATTTTAAAGGATTTCATGAGATTTTTATGATTTTTAAAAGATTTTGTGGAGTTTTACGTATTTTAAAGGATTTGAAAATTTTTCGTGGAATTATAAAGGATTTTAAAAAACTTGGAAGAGTTTTAAAAAATTTTAAGGGATTATAAATATTCTCGTGGAATTTTAAAGGATTTTAAAAGGATTGTAAGATTTTTAAGAAATTTTGATTTTTTATAAGTGATTTTAAGGGACTTGATTTAAATTGTAAGGAATCTCACAAGATTTTTATGATTGATAAAAGATATTGTAGAAGTTTATGGAATTTTAAGAGGTTTTCAAAAATTTTAAGAACCTTGTAAAAGTTTAAAGAAATTTTGACATTTTAAAAATGATTTTAAGGAATTTAAATATTCCTTGTGGAATTAAAAAAAAATTTCAAAAATTACTTTTGATTTTTCAAGGATTTTATGAGGTTTTTGTTTCCAAGAATTTTTATTTAGAGATTTTAAAGTTATTTTATTTTAAAGTTCCTTATTGAATTTTAAAAAATTTCACGAGGTTTTTATGATTCGTAAAAGATTTTGTGAAATTGTAAATGATTTGAATTTTATATTTATGCTAACTATATTATTTCTATTGTATTGGGTATATTTCTTGAATGGTATATTTCATTATTTGTAGAATATTTCCAAGAATTTCGAAGGATTGTAAAGAATTTCCTGGCATTCTTTGAGATTCTATGGATTTTTAAAGATTTCAAGATTTTGGCAATTATTTTAAGAAATTTTAGGAGGTTTTTAATATATTTTAAGATATATGTAATAATGCTATTAATTATTATTAATAAATAATATTAATGTTATAATATTATGAATTTTAAGGGATTACTAGAGATTTTTATGAAATTTAAAGGATTTTAAGACTTATAAAAATTTTAAGATTTTTTGACATTTTTAAAGTGATTTTAAGAGAATTTAATGTTCCGCGTAGAATTTTAAAAAACTCCAAAAGATGTTATTGATTCTTAAAAGATTTTGTGAAATTTTAAAGGGTTTCATGGGATTTTTAGAGGCTTTAAGGGATTTTAAATATTCTCGTGGAATTTCAGTAGATTTTAACGAATTTTAAGGACACGTTGATTTCAAAAGGTGTTTCTATAAAAATTCCTAGAGAAATTTTTTTTAAAGAGATTTTGATGTATTTTAGGGGATTTTAAAGTTCCTTATTGAATTTTAAAGAATTTCACGAGACTTTTATTATTTGTAAAAGATTTTGTGAAATTGTAAAGGATTTCATGGAATTTTAATAGATTTTGAAGAATTTATGATATTTTATAGGATTTTAAATATTGTAGTTGAATTTTAAGGAATTCAAAGATGTGTCTAGGAATTTCGGCGATTTTTAAGGGATTTCAATAGGTTTCCAATAATTTTAAGAGATTTTGACGCATCTTAAAGAATTTAAAAGTTCATCGTTAAATTGTAAAATATTTTAAAAGATTTTTAAAGATCTGCTGTTAAAGAGAATATTTGTATATTAATAGTTTTGTCGTTTTTCTGTTGAACAGCCTGTAGCAGAAGGGTTTGGAAACTGGCCTTGGTGCGACAGGAGTGAAGGTGGCTTAGCGGATAAAAGATATAGGTTCGCTCTGACGAGCATAAGTAAACCGACACCAAGGTGTATCGGTCTTGCAAGACGGAGAATGGGTCGAGGTGGCAGGTAAAGTACCTTTTCATTATTATTATTATTATTTTTCAATTATTTCCACATTTCTATTTATCTATTCTAGACCTTAAAATATCTTTACAAAATTAGAATAAAGTTAAAGACTATATAACTTCAATGCTGACTTCAATCTAATTTCAGAGTCATTTTGGATCGTTGTTCGAGTAACATGGATGATATCTGGTCTTCTTTGGACTTCACGATACACCAACCATTTCAAGAACTGACAGATCCTACCACAACTGCCACGACTACGACTGCCGTTAAGAAGGAAGTGTAAGTAAAAAATCCTTTTTTAAAAAGGGCATTCGATGTCAAAAGATACACAAAACAGAATGTTAAAAAAATTTCTCAAACCTCTGTTAGATCTTTTGAAAAAGATCAACATTTAAAAGAAAAACTTGAAATCATTAATTAATCTCCAAATGACTGTATTTCAGCTTACACTTCCGACCAAAGACACCGCCGATCTCGACGCAGAGTCTCAGCGAGTCAAGCAGCGATTCGGACTCGGAGATGGAATCCTCGCTCTTGAGGCCAGAACCACCAACACCTTACCCCTTCCCCCCCGAGGCGACGTCGATTTGCGTCGACGTGGAGGCGGATCGCCCCGGGGATGAGCCGCCTTTCACCTCCGAGTTTAACATCTCAGAATACTTCTCCACCGAGTCTTTCTCGGACTTTGACCTGGCGGTCGATGGTGTTTTGCCGACAAACAATTCCCTGAGCGAATCGCGGACAGAAGAGCTCGAGCTGGGTTGCTCTCGTTTCTCTCTGAACGCGGAGAGCGACGGCTTCCTACCACCGCCAATCCGACAGTGCAGTGCTAGTGATAGTGTAAATACGACCTCCCCCCCTTGTTCTTCATCATCGTTGACGTTGTTGTCGTCCTCGCGAATCACGAACCCAGTCACGTCATCGTCGTCGACGACGAACGATCAACAATTACAATTACCCTCGTCCTTTACCCGGACGGAAGTCCAGCAACTGACCAAGTTCCCCAAACACAGACAATTAGCGAACAATGGCAATAATGCTGCCTCGATACTGTCCAAGTCCCTGACTAGTCTGACGAATAACAGGAGTGGCGGTGGTGGTGGCAGCGGCGGATCAGGAGTGAAAGTTTTGGGCGCGACGGGACTCGGGAACGGCCACCAGAATGGCCCATTGATTCTGCACAACTCGACTGCAAACACAAATGTTAATGCTAATGCTGTTGCTAATGCTAATGCTATTTCCAATACCAATGCTAATGCAAATGCAAACACAAATAGTCTGCAGAACAGTCACGTGGCCAACAGCCAGTCGACAATCCTTCTGCAGACGCAGAAGCATCCGCCGTCCAATCTGCTTCCGGGCATCATCGCCCAGAATAAACTTGTCAGCCTGAGACAGCAGCAGCAGAGCCAGGCCCAGCAGATACCAACGTCCGGGGAAATTACGCTTAATAGTAATAGGTCAGTTGGAGAAAGTCTTCCTACGATCGTCTCCCTCGCGACGAAAAAAAGATTTGTTTCTTTGAAGGCCAATTGAGATTTTATGAGACTTTAGTGTCGACTCCAAGGAATAATCTTTTCTTTTCGTTTTTTTTTTTTTGTTTCTCTTAAAATTAGTGCAACTGCCCTCGGTGCGTCTGAACCAACTTTTATTGAAAGATCTTTGTGTATGAGATTTTCCTATTGGTTATAGTTGTCTGACATCCTACGAACATTTTAAGACCAAAACCAAAAAAATCGCCGGGGCGCATTTTGAAAAAAGTTTTTTTTTATTTTTTTTTTGTAATGCAGAACGAAATTTTTTTTGTAAAATGTGATAATTTGCATTTAAATTTTAAGAATAATATATATTATATATTTTGGAATTCGAGGGGATCTATAAAGGATACTTATTCTTAAGTAATAATAATATTTCGTTAATATTTTGGATCAAATAATATTTAATTATTGAAATAATTTAATGAAATAATATTTTGTTAAATACACATTACTTACGAAAATCGAATTTATCAAAAATTTGTATTTTTGAATTTGGTCTTAAAATTTTCAAAAAAGTTTTGTTTTAGATATTGTTGCTTTACAATAAAACTTCTTGAGTTTTAAGAGCAAAATTTTTCCTGTTTTCTTAAAAATAAAATAAAAAACGACTCTTTTCAAAATGCGCCCCCGCGATTTTTTGGTTTTTGGTCTTACAATATTCGTGGGATGTCAGACAACTATAATCAATAGGGAAATCTTATATGGAACGACCTTTCAATTAAAATTGGTTTAAACGCACCGTGTGCCGTTTACAATGTTTATAAACGAAAATATAAAAGTAAATTACATCATCAACAAATAATAATGAAAATAATTTACCAAACGTTTATATTTTCGCTTATAAATGCATTGCAAACGGCAATTACATTAGAATTACGCTTTTTATAATCTAGGGAGTAAAAAGAACTTTGTATACTCTAGTGAGTAAAAACCACCTTTCCGGTTGTTTTTATTTTCATCTTAAAATGTTTGTGTGATAACAGACACAAATAGTAAATTTTCCGATTCGAAATTTAGAAATTTTCCAATCAATTGTTAATTGAAATATTTAAAATGACTATTAGTTTTTATGTAAATAATTTCGAGAGATTTTTTTTGAAAAGAATTTAAAGGGATTTCTTGAAATTTAAATATTTTTAAGTTTTTAGTCCCTGAGGAATAAAAAGTACTTCTACTAAAAAAGTGTTTTTTATTCCCTAGGGTATACAAAGTTCTTTTCACTCTCTAGTGGATAAAAAGTACTTTTCACTCCCCAGAGAATAAAAACTTTAATTTTAAGAGATTACAGAACATTTTTGAGAATTGAGATTTCTTTCAATTTTTAAATATTAAACGATTTTTTAGATGAATTTCAAGTGATTTGAAAAGGTTTTTGAAGTAATTTTTAATGCTTGTTCTGGAATTGGAGGGTTTTTTTTCTTTTAAAGAAATTTTTAAAGAATAACCAGGAATTTTGTGGAATTTTGTTGAAATTTGTGGAGTTTCAAGGGATTTTTGGGAATTTCAGTAATTACTTTAACAAATTTCTAAAATCACTTGAAATCTCCTAAACTCCACGAAAACCTTTAAAATTGCTCAAGATTTCTTTGATCTTTTCAATTCCACACAAAAATTTTAAATTCCTTAAAAAAACTTCGCTATTTTCTTGAAATTCATTTTAAAAAATCTTTTATTCTTTTAATATCAAAAATTTCAAGAAATCCCTTAAAATTCCTTAAAAATATTTCTGAAATCTCTTAACATTACATGAAATCCTTTGAAATTCATAAAAAAATCTCTTGAGATTATTTACACGAAAACTAATATACCGATTTTAAATATTTTAATTAACAATACCTGTTAAATGGAATTTTTTTATTATAATACAAACTAACAAAGAACCGATTGTAAAATTTGAATCGGAAAGGCGGTTTTTAAAGTTGATTTTTGTATTTAATTACTATGAATGAAAAATATTTTTATAAGATAAAATATTGGTTAACATTTTTTTTTATGAGTTTGCTTTAGTAACTAAAAACAAAATCAGGAAAATTAGGTTTTGGGCTGATTTTGTAAATTTCCTTTGAAAATTCCCAAAATGTCAAATTTTAAAAAATATATATTTAAAAAAATATGTATATATATATATTATATTTATTATAATAAATATATATTCCGGAAATTTGTAAATTTTCGGGAATTTGGATTTTTGGAAATTTGAAATTTCGGGAATTTTTTGGTTTCGTCAATAAACATTTTTGGTAATTTTATTTTTATAGGAGGATTTTCATTCTCGATATTTTCTCATATTCATGAATCTATTTTAAATAAAAGATTTTTGTTGGAGTCGACATCTTGTACAATTGACATAAATAATAGATGTATTTTACATATAAGATTTAATTTGCAATTAATAATTTGCCTTCAAATAAATTTTATTCGATTCTTGATCTCATATTAAACTATAAAAAAAAGTCAGTATTCTCATCATGAAATTTTCTACACATGAAATTTTTATCTAAAAAGACACGAGATTTTTAATTATCTCTAAATCAGTATTGAAACTCATAACAATTAATGTTTGGATTCTTAAAAAAAAAATAATTAAAAATTGATGATTTTCTATATTCATGGTTGCTATCCAACAAAAAATATCGTTTTCAATTTCATGACATTAGAATTTGATATTTACCAAAATTTATAATTTTTCGAACACATTCCTAGTTAAAATAATGTAGTTATGTAAATTAAGGTTTTTTAATCCACAAGATTTTTCGTATATTCTTGCAACTTTTGTTGGCAATTTTAATTTAAAAATGTCAATACTTTTAAATTTAGGAACTTCTAAAACGTCTCAGGTTCCATTCTTTTTACGATTTTTAAGTAAACTAGTCATTTTTAAATTTAATATTTGAAATCATAGCAACCATGAAATTTCTCTCACAAAAAAAAAATAAAAAATAAAAAAAAATAAAAAAAAAACAAATATATAAAGTTGTAATGCCGTTTTAAATGAAAAGGAAAAAAATGTTAATATTTCTTTAGGCGAGGTTTTCTTCATTTTAATTTTAAGTCTGTAAATATTTTGTACGCTTATTTTTATACGGTATTTTTCAACTAATTGTAAGGGATATTGCGATTCTTTTTTTCTGTCAAAAATGTATTCTTCGAGAGAAATATCCATCAAAATGTATTTCCTTTTTCATTAAACTAAATATTCAAAATCTATATTTGGACATCGATTTTCTTATTTGTGTTTTTGAAAAAACACTGAAACTCGTTTCGAGTGACTGTATTTCTCTTCAAAATTTAAAAAAAAAATTGCGAAATATTGCGAGGAAAAGATTTTAACGAGAGATTACTTTATTTCTTATCTGTAAATAGATGTCTAAGAATTCGAAATTATACACATGAATGTAAGCGAATTTCCGAGAAAAAAAAATGACAAAAGTTTCCAGTAAAATTGGTTGAACAGTGAACACGAAAAAAAGAATCTAAGTAATTTTCTCCGAATTCCAAATGGTTCTTTAATTTCATAATCTAATTGCACTTTCTGTTCCGTCCATTTTATTGTCTTCGATGTTATGATTTTTAAATGAAATTTAATTCATAGAAATCGAGGGGTTGCCCATTAAAAATTTCACATTCAAAAACGGTTAACCCCTCGATAGAAAGAGAAAGGAAGTTAGTCCAAGTTTTTGGGGCGAATGTTTAGTTATGAAATTTTAAATGCTTTATCCGACTCCAGGAAAAGTTTGAAGATTCGGACGAAGTTCGGACAAAGAAAAATTGAGTTGAGAGAATGTGGTAATTACCATAAGAGCAAATTAACTTTCCGTAAATTAACGTCCCTAATAATAAATATTTTTATCTAAAACTAGGCAAATTATCTCCATCTGCATGAAAAGGAGGTAAATGGTTTACTTTTAGAGAAAAAAATTTATTGTGGAATTAAAGTTATACTTTTTACTTTCTAGGGACTAAAAAGGACTTTTCATTCCCTAGAGAATAAAAAGTACTTCTTCAAAGAGACTAAAAAGTACTTTTCACTTTCTAGAGAATAAAATGTACTTCTTTTCCCTGTAGACTAAAAATTACTTTTTTTCTCCCTGGGCAATAAAAAAACTACTTTTCAGTGAAAAGTAGTTTTTAATAAAAAGTACTTTTTACTTTATAGGGAATAAGCTTCTTACTTTATTTTCTAGAGCTCTAGGAAATGAGTAAAAGGGAGCAAATAGTTCTTTTGACCAAAAATACTTTTTTTATTCCTTGGAGAATAAAAAGTACTTTTTTCTCCTCATTTGTTATTTCTTAGAAAGTGAAAAATACTTTTTTAGTCTCTAGGATATAAAAAGTATTTTTCATTCACTCCCTAGGGTACCTTTTTCTTCTAGAGACTAAAAAGTAATTTTTTATTTTCTACTTTTTATTCACTGGAGAATAAAAAGCACTCTTTTTTACTACAAAAGTAATTTTTCTCTTTATTGGGAGAAAAGAGTATTTTTTATAGGGAATTAAACTTACTTTTTTACTCCCTAATTGTTATCTCCTTGAGAAGAAAAAATACCTTTTTAGTCCCTAGGATTAAAAAGTTTATTTTACTCCCTAGGATCTAATAATACCTTTTTAGTCCCTAGGGTTAAAAAATTATTTTTTTACTCCCTAGGGTATAAAAAATACCTTTTTACTTCTAGAGACTAAAAAGTAATTTTTACTCCCTACTTTTTATTCCCTCGAAAGTAAAAAAGTACTTTTATCTCCCTAGGAACTAATAATACCTTTTAGTCTCTAGAGTAAAAAAATTATTTTTTACTTCCTAGAATATAAAAAGTACCTTTTTTCTCCTAGAGACTAAAAAGTAATTTTTTACTTTCTGCTTTTATTCATTAAAGAATAAAAAGCATTTTTTTTTACTGAAATTACTTTTTTCTTAGAGTCAAAAAGGTACTTTTTCTACTATCTGCTTTTTATTCCCTCAGGAGTAAAAAAGTACTTTATCTTATTGAAAAGTAGTTTTTCCCAAAAGTACTTTTTACCTATCAGAAATGAGAAACGGCTTTTTATTGAAAATTACTTTTTACACTCTAGGGAATAAAAAGTAGGCAGCGTAAAGTACTTTTTCCTAAAATATGTTTTTTATTTCCTCGGGAGTAAAATTATTTTTTTTTCCTCTGAGAGTAAAATAAAATACTTTTATCTCCGTATGAACTAAAAAAGATTTTTACCTCCCTAGGAACTAAATAGTATCTTTAATGAATCGGGAATAAAAAATACTTTTATTCTCCCTACACTCTTTATTCCCTAGGGGTTAAAAAGTACTTTTTACGCTCCACTTTTGCATTCCATGGAGAGTAAAAAGTATTTTTTAGTCCCTAGGGAGAAAGTAGAACTGTACTCCCGCTTTATAGACGTGAAACTGAATTTTCTCATGTGGTAATTACCAACTACTTTTAAGGAAATTTTTTGAGGAAAGAAAAGTTGAGACATTTGAAATTTCGAGACTACGCATACGGACCGATGTTTAAAAAAGTTAGTAATAAAAATGACTGTAATTGCAGTGAAGGAATGGACATGGAAGTAGACAGTGTGGAGGCATCGCCATGCGATGGAAAGCCGCAACAGCAGCAGCTAGTGCGAACGAGTAAAACCAATTCACTCGCAATGGAAGTGACATGATGCCTGCTATCGGCACCCCTGTTGCTGCCATTTCGTCACTGGGGGCTTCGCTGACCTTACCTTGCCGATGTCTACCCAATCTTTTTTGGGGATTGGCTACAGACTGCGCACGCTCCGCACGCTTTACAGCGGTACCGATACTTGCAATCTTGCATTCATGATCGACACTTTCACCACGACTCGATAAAAACAATAAAAGACACATTTTATTATCCATTTAGAGTATTTGTTGATAACCAGAGTTGGACGATTCGAATTTAACCCTTCCAAGTTTAGAAATTAGAAGCCTTCAGATTTGTGATGCAATATCGAAGTGAGGATATCGATATTGGGATCGGATGTCTTGGAGGCGCCACTGTAATTAAAAAATAAAGACGGCCGATAATTACTATATTTTTTATAATATATGCACGACTTCAGTTGTTTTTCATTCTCATGAAGAGGAAATATTGTTAAACTATTTACTTCCTCGAGAATAAAAATAATTTTTTTTACCTAGGGAGTGAAACGCACCTTTTTCTCTTTAGGGACAAAAAGTAGATTTTTACTCCCTAGGAAATAAAAGAAACTCTTTTCTCCTTACTTTTTATTCTCTAGGGAGTAAAGGTGTTTTTAGTCCATAGGGAGAGAAAGTACTTTTTTCTCCCCAGAGACTAAAAAGTAATTTTTACTAAAAAATAGTTTGTATTAGGAAAGTACTTTTTGAAATTCTATAAGAAAAGTACTTTTTACATCCTAGAGTATAAAAAGTAGGAAGTAAAAACAACGTTTTACTCCCTAGGGCATAAAAATTATGGAGTAAAAAATTACTTCTTTGTGTCTAGCACGAAAAAAAGAAATTTTAGTCTTAAGGGTGAAGAAAATAATTTCATTCTTTAGGGAATGATAAGAACTTTTTAGTAAAAAGTACTTTTTAACTTTATACTTTTATTCCCTAGAGAGTAAAAATTATTTTAGTCCTTAGGAAGAAAAAAAGTACTTTTTATTCCCTAGGGAGAAAAACATACTTTTTAACCCCTAGAGACACAAAGTTCTTTTTAGTCCCTAAAGAGTAAAAAGTAGAATTTTAGCCCCGCTTCTTAGGCATGAAAAATAGTTGAAATCATGCATATGTTAAAAAATATATTTTTTTAACGTCAGTTTAGTTTAAAAAGCACTTTGAGTCTTAAAATTATTTGCTTCAAAATAAATTTTTTTTTGTGTTTGAAAGTTTTCATTTTTTTTTGTATAAGTACTATTTAATTTTGTTCTATTTCATACACATTGCTTAATAATATTCTGTAAGCAAAGTTTTAAGGAATTTTTTTTGACATCCTCATAATAATTCTTCATAAACCTTTGAAAATTTAACTAATACGTAAGTTATGAATAAAGTATGTTACGAAGTGTAAACTTTTGAATATGAAAATAGGAAGCATTTAGTTTTTATATTATATTTTTTTGTCTCAAAACGGCTATTTAGACTAAAGTGCAACTTTAATAATTATCTACTTATGTCGCTCTTATTTATTTTTTCGACAGTGGTGCCCTCTATATATTCAATTATTATTTTAAATATTTATTAGTAAAATTATTTTCCAGTGACAGTAAATATTGTCGAGAATTACATTTTTCGTCATTTAATTTTTTGGGAACTTGATTTTTCGAGATTTTTCAGTTGTTCTAAAAATCCGCAAAAATATTGATATTTCGATAAATATTCGTATATTGCATCGCTATTTCCAGCTGATTGGAAATCTAAGCTATTTTTAAAATGGCGAAAAAAATGCCCAAAAATAAAAATTTGGAAATTCTGAACGAAAAAAAATACTGAATTAAAAAAAAATTGTCTAATAAAAAGTTATTGTAACAATTAGAAAATGTTAATTTTTGTCAACCTATCGAGAAGATTAAATATCATTAATAAAATTTTCCAGTATTTTCAATTCTTTTGTGACATTTTCACTATTATCGTATTTTTTCAAGAAAATTTATATCATCTAAATTTCGAGGCTTCTAATTTTGAAATTGGAAACTTAAAGAATTGACTCTCTTAAGCTTTCGACGCATCCAAATTTCAATTATTTCCTATTCAAAAGATTTCAAAAATCTGACATTTTCTAATATTTGTGCCTAAAAATTTCTAAAATGAAAATTTCAGAATCAGATATCTTGAATTTTTCAAGCTGAAAAATGAGGAAATTTTTAATTCTGACAATTCTAAGTTCAAAATAAAATAAAATAAAATAAAATAAAATCCTCTTCAAACATTCGCCAATCAGTAAATTCTAAATTTGGGAGTTCAAAATTTAATTACTTGAAAAAATTAATTGATTCAAATTTGAAGATTAAAAATCCACTTTATTTAAATCAGTTTAAATCTAAAACCTCAAAAATCGTCAATTTTTCCACACTTTTGAAAAAATCTTCTAATGCCTAACTTACAAACTTAAGGGGGGTG
The DNA here is from genome assembly GCA_904066015.1 of Synergus gifuensis. NCBI lineage: Eukaryota > Metazoa > Arthropoda > Insecta > Hymenoptera > Cynipidae > Synergus > Synergus gifuensis. The sequence goes on from CAJFCO010018184.1 coordinate 170,238, forward strand.
TTGATCCAAATTCTTGACTTAAAGTTCAATTTTCTCATTTTGTTTAACAAATATCGTATCTACAATTTTTTTCGCTTTGAAGTGGTTTTCATTTTTCTAATTATTGTATTTATTAAGTAAAATGAGATCGAATTTTCAGATTAGAACTTGGATCCAACGCCCTTAAATTAAAATAAATACTGAAAAAAAAAATTGTAATCCTGTCGTGGTGAAGAATTTCCAGACACGCTAAAGTTGAAGATTCGCGGAACTTCTCTCTTGAATTTCCGACGCGTTTGTTGCACTTGATATTCCATAAGCGTAAGTCCTCATTCTTCCATGCAAGTAAAGCATCTCGAGCTTCGAATCTTCACCGCTCCCAATCTCTCATTATTATTATATTATTCCAGAAAGAGAAGAAAGACCGGAAAAATCGAGCGAAATATTTGTTTTTCAATAAAAGATTCTTTTCCTTGATATAAGTTTCTAATCTTCTAATGTATCGATATGGAATTATCGATACATTAAATCGATAATTATCGATACAAAAAATAGATATTTTATTTCGATATGGGATAATCGATATTTTATATCGATATGGAATGATCGATATTTTACATCGATATGGAATGATCGATATTTTATATCGACATCATATAATCGAAATTTGATATTGATATGAAATAAACGATATTTGACATCGATATGGAATGATCGATATTTTATTTCGATATGGAATGATTGAGGTTTTATATCGACATGGAATGATCGATATGGAATGATCGATATTTAACATTGATATGGAATGATCAATATTTTATATCAAAATCATATAATCGAAATTTGATATTGATATGAAATAAACGATATTTGACAGCGATATGGAATGATCGATATTTTATATCGACATGGAATGATCGAAATTTTATGTCGATATTTAACATCGATATGGAATAATCGATATTTTATATCGATATGGGATGATCGATATTTTATATCGACATCATATGATCGAAATTCGATATCGATATAAAATAAATGATATTTGACATTGATATGGAATGATCGATATTTTGTTTCGATATAGAATGATCGAGATTTTAAATCGACATGGAATGATCGATATTTTATATCGACATGGAATGATCGAAATTTGATGTCGATATTTAACATCGATATGGACTAATCGATATTTTATATCGATAAGGAATGATCGATATTTTATATCGACATCATATGATCGAAATTTGATATCGATATGAAATAAGTAATATTTGACATCGATATGGAATGATCGATATTTTATTTCGATATGGAATGATCGATTTTTTATATCGACATGGAATGATCGAAATTTGATGTCGGTATTTAACATCGATGTAAAATAATCGATATTTTATATCGATATGGAATGATGATATTTTACATCGATATTGAATTATCGATATGGAATGATCGAGATTTTATATCGACATGGAATGATCGAAATTTGATGTCGATATTTAAGATCGATATGGAATAATCAATATGTTATATCGATATAAAACGATCGAGATTTTATATCGATAAGGAATGTTCGAGATTGTATATCGATATAAAATGATCGACATGGTATATCGATATGGAATATCGATATTTTGTATCGATTCTTTATAATCGATAATCGATACCGAAATATTAGTTTTTCAATGAACAATTTTTATCCAAGTTATAAATTTCTAATCTTCCGTCATCTAATCCAAGAAATCCTTTATTTCTTAGTTGAAAGCGATTTTTTTTTCATTCTAGCTCGAAATTTCCAACTTTTTTTCTTTCTGTCGTAAAATATTTTCTGTCAGGATTACGTGTCTGGAAATTTTTTGAAATTCTGTCGTCTGCGGTTGACCTCCGTAATTTGCGTCCGGGCCTACGAAGTATACAACGGGTATATCGAGACACTCTTGTCTTTCATGTTAGTAGCCGAACGATTTATACAAAAGTACATAACGCTTTACGAAATTAGGGTAATATTTATTGTGAGAAGGTTCATACCCACCGACTTGTAATCTCACTCGAAATATTGTAAAAAAGAGTTTTTTCGTTCACTTTCATTGTATATAGAAAAATGTAAAGACTTTGTCGAAGATTTTTAATAATAGAAAGAGTTATATTTTCGAAAAAAGAAAATGAGGATTTTCGGAAATTTTGGTTTTACTTTGACTCTAGTCCAGCGAGACTTTTCGATTTTGATGATTGAAGATTTAAACACTTTTAAATACACAAGAAGGCATTTGAGTTTCGATTCTTTTAAAAATTTGGGCTTCACAGATCGTGTGCTTCTTAAATTGCTTGACTACACAATTTGAGATTTTTGTGTTTTAGACTGCAGAGAAAATGTCGATTTTCTTTTACATAACTTATTACACGGACGAATGTAAATTTTTTAATTTTGTAAAAGGAGTTGATTTTGAAACAGAAATGTGTGGTTAATTTCAGAAAAATGATGAATTTTTAATGGTGGAGCGACTAATTTTTTGAAAAAAGGTCCCCTTATTGACTGAAAAGATTTATAATCGATTATCATGTAAATTAAAATTCATTATTTTATTGATAAAATGAAAAGTGACTTAAGTTAGATTGAAAACTGAAAAATAAAGTCTGACAAAAATTACGTATGATATATGCGACCTATTCTAACAATCATTAAACAAATCGCAATCAAAACCGTTTACAAAAGCCTTCTGTTACTTGCAGAAGATAAAACCACAATTTAAATTATAAATCGATTTTTTTTCGATTTCCGCGCATCCAATTTCAAGTCTTAAGAAGTTGCGTAAATTAAAAAAAATCGGGTGGTGAATTTTTTTCTCGGTTCGATATGCGATAACTTTCAGAAATAAAAATTATAAAGTGATGTGAGATTTTTTTCGATGTATCGATATTTATCGATATTTTTCGATCGATGTATCGTGATTTCTTATCGATATTTTTCTGATATATTGAAATTTCATCATCAATATTTTTTATTGATTTATCATGTCGATATATTTCCATCATGATGAAATATCGATATAACACCTCAATCAGCATTTATCGATACAAAATATCGATCATTCCTTATCTATATCAAATCGATAAAAATAAAACAAAATTTATCTAATAATGTAAAATCTTGTAGATGGAGTATCGATAATAAAATTTCGACCATCAAGGATCGATACAAAATATCGATCATTTTATACCAATATCAAATTTCTGTCATTACGACGATAAAAAATATCGAAATAAAATCTCGAACATAATCATGTTAAAAATTTTATGTCGATACTTGATCGAGATTTTATTATCGGTACTTTATATTTGATATTTTTATCGGTACTTCATGATAGAAATTTAATATCTCTCTATAATGATCGATATTTGTCGATCGAGATTTTTATCGATATAGAATGTTCTATATTTTGTATCGATATTAGATCGAGATTTTATATCGATATGAAATGATTGATATTTGATAAACGATACGGAATGATCGATATTTTGTATCGATACTCGATCGAGATTTTATATCTACATGGAATGATCAATATTTTGTATCGATATAAAATGATCGATATTTTATATCGATATTGAATAATCGATATTTTATGTCGACATGGAATAATTTATATTTTATACGGATAAGGAATGATCGATACTCGATCGGGATTTTATATCGATATAAAATGATCGATATTTGTTAACGATATGAAATGATCGATATTTTCTATCGATACTTGATCGAGATTATATATCGACGTGGAATTTTGATATTTTGTTTCGATATTTGATCGAGATTTGATATCGATGTTTTATTTTTATATAGAATGATCGATATTGAATAATCGATATTTTATGTCGCCATGGAATAATCGATATTTTATGTACATATGAAATAGTCGATATGAAATGATCGATATTTTATTTATCGTTGCTTGATCGAGATTTTATATCGATATGAAATGATCGATATGTTTATCGATGTGTTCGTTTCGATATTGCGTCACATATTAGAAGGAGCTTGTTTATGATAGTACTGCGTTCGCGTTTGTGTTTTTACAATGGAAAATTTATGCTTTTGAAAACTTTTAAACTTGATTGTAACCAATTTCGCTCGCTTTTAAAATCTAAATTGAAATCTGCATTTTTAATGATGCGAAGCCTTGAGATGTGAATCTGGAAATTGTGGAAGGCTTTCAATATTAGATATAGCTGTAAAATAGAATATTAATTTTTTTTTTGATTTGAAAAATTAATGTTTCATCCGAATTTGTAAATCGAGTGATTTTGAAGGTCGGATGGGTTGGTTTGTTGTCGTTTTACGCGGACTTGGATACATAAAAAAGTGAGAGAGAACCTGTTGGCACGAAGCGACAGTGACATTAAAGAATCTAAATGTACACAAGTTATTCGTATTAAAGGGTCTTAGCTTACCTGTATTTAATCCATAGGCGTTCACGCGCTCTTCTATGTAACAGTCTGTGAATATTTTTTCAGCTGGGAATCAATCTTCTCGAATCCCATTTCCATTTTTTGTTCTTCTTTATTTTACACGATTCTAACAAATTACGCAGATAGATTAATAGCGCTTGTTGAATCGAAGGGGATTTGAGAAGACTTTTTCAGGAACTGGAATTCAACAATTTGTTTTAAAATCTTGTTTAGTTCATATTTTTTTATTAGATTTTAAGTATTGGATCGAATTTCTAACTTGAAAATTCTATTTCCTCATTTTAAGAATAAAATTATGCCTATAGAACGAAAAGTTTTTTAATTTTCAATAATCTGTGCATAAAACGAAGAAATCTAATCTCAAATTTTAATTGTCTCATTTTATACAAAAATATTAAAATTAAATACTTTTTCTCTATAGG
>CAJFCO010018185.1:11519-33566 GCA_904066015.1 Synergus gifuensis
GCATATACACATACATATATACATATATACATACATACATACATATATACATAAATACATACATAAATACTATAATGGTTTATTTAACATTATAATTGAATCTAATTGATCTAATAAATTTTATAATTCTTTAAAGCTGTTTGAGCGCCAGCTCATTTTACTCAAAATGAGCAAAAGTAACATTCTAATCTTTAACCTGACTCAAGTGCATAACCCTGCTAGCGCAGTACCGCGGAGATGGCGGGGTAAGAGAATTTCACTGAAAATCACTGGTTCAAACAAAGAAAACAATAGAATTTATTTCACAGATAAGTTACCTAAATCACAACGAGGTTATCAATCTTTGATTATACAGGTTAATTGAAGGTTAAACTGACAAGCACTTCAAATAGGATTCGAACAAGTCAAACATTATAAATAACGAATTGTAGTTGTAAATGGCCAACCATTTGGCGATCAGAACTTATAAATTTTACGCAATAGCTCAACATAAATCTCATTATTAAGTGATTTATCAAAATTCAGTTAAATCAAATTTAAGGAAGAGAGAGAATGAGAAGCATTACCTGCAATCACCCTACTGGCGAATATGCGGCGCCTGCCGCGAAACTGGCCTCTGCCAGAACCAGACATTTTAAAGTTTTAGTTGTCCAACAATAATAAGAAAACCAGGCTAATTAGCCGAATCCAAGTCTCAAATCCCAATCTCAAATTCCAGTCCAATCAACTGGGTGGATGTCTTACTCTCACCCAGGGAAAATATCAAAATCCAATTCAATTCAACTGGGTGGATGGCTTACTCTCACCCAGGGAAAATATTAATCAAATCAACTTTGCACTTGCAAGAAAAAGCACAGGTATAAACTTTGCGTGGTAACGCCAACGACTTCGAGCACAGAGTGAACGAGCTAACCTCTCTCTTCCTGCCTCGTGGCGTGCGCGGAAACAGGCAGCGCCGCGAGACTATTTTGAAATTGAATAATCTGACATAAGTGGTAATATGATAAATCGTCGACGACCGGTTGTTCGCCGACGGTCGGTCCCTGCGGTGATGCATTAGGCCCAGAGATGGCGCCGGAGGTTTTAGGTTTCAGCCAGCCGGCTGACCGAGGTGACAGCTGAGCAGAGATGTCATCTTCCTGGTCGTTTATGTGCACGGGAATCTCATCCATGCACTTTGACCAGGATCCTCTTCGGGCCTTTGCGATGCGGAACGACGATGGTGTGATTGTGAGTGTGTGTGTGTGTGACTCTGAGCCCCTATGGCTCAGAGTTAAATATGAAACAAAATAAAATACGGAAATGAGTGTTTGCTTTTAAATTTTAGTTTCTCCAGTGTGGATTGTTGTTCGTTGGCCAGCTGATTGTCAGAGAGCTCATGTGCTCCAATCAGCTGACAGGTTGTGTGCAAACAACCTATGACTCTGTGCTAGGAGTTTATCGCGAGTTAAATTAAATTCTATTGAGAAATAGATAAATGTGCGTGGTAAAAATATACCACGTCACAATACATACATACATACAAACATACATACATACATACATACATACATACATACATATACATTATTACATACATAAATTCATATATACATATACTGCCTCTGCAATATGTTCAACAAAACCCTTTTTTTGAAACTGCATTTTGACACCACTACAAAGCTTCCTCTATGAGGAAGCAAAAAAACCTAAATCTCTGCCGCACTGAGAGAAATTTTTAGTCATGGTTACCTATTTTTTTAGTTAAAAAGACGCAGTCTCCAAAACAGTGCGATAGTTGTAACATGGCTGTTATTTGGGATGCCTGCATTCAAGCGTAGGGGCGGAGGCACGAGCAGACGAGCAGCGGTGCTGTGAGTCGTCGGTCGGCCACCTCGCTCTCTCTGGTTTTAGTTAGCGTAAGCGACAGATGTGTCAACTGTGCGAAGTCCCGTCTCTCTCTCTCTCTCTCTTGTTTGGATTAAAGTGCTGTGCACTGGAGCTCAGTTATTGTTTTTTAGTTGTGGAAGCTACTAGATATCTCGAAGCCTTTTTGCGCTGGTGCGCCTATTATTATTTGTTCTTCCGGGTAGAAGCCCGTTGCACTACGGTAAATAAACCTGTTAATTTTAGAGTAATAATTGTGTTGGTTATTTTCAACTCCTCCCCCGGCAGTTCCAATTCCCCATCCTAATTAGCGTAAATCGACTCAGATTATACTTGGCGCCCAATAAAAAATAACCCACAATCGTATAAACTGCCAGAAGGAGTGGGAAATAATCAAAAAGAAAGTAAAGATTGAAAATAATAATTTTTCTTGTTAGAAAACCATTGTTGGAGAGAAGATGAAAGTAGACGTGTGCAAAAAAATTCGATCCGACTTTAATTCGATTTTCGAGGCTCTTCGAATGTCGAAAAACTGACATTCGATGCGTGCTCCCGTCGGATCGGTTTTTTCGATTCGATCGGTGCGTCCGTCGAATGTCGAAAAACTGACATTCGATCCGTGCTCTCGTCGGATCGGTTTTTTCGATTCGATCGGTCGGCTTTAGACTTTGAAAAATCTAATATGTGACTGACAAAAGGCATTTTAAGATTTTAACTATTTTAAGTTTTTAATTTATAATTATAATTCTAACTAGGGGTGCTATTGTGAGCACAATCTCATCACACCTTGCGCTTAATTTTTCCGTTTCGCGCGCTTGCATCGCTGCTATATACTTTTTTTAAATTACTTTATTTTTACATCAAGAAGAAAACTATTTTACTTAAGGTTCTAGTGACCTTAAGGAACACATTCTCATCAGTGCACTTCCACTTCGCCGTAGATATTTTATTAAAACCTTATGATTTTCATTTCTGATAATATGAAAATGGAAATTAAATAAAAAATCGATATTGTGGTTTCAAAGTGAAGAGTTTAGATGACAGAAATTTGCAGGCAAAGTTCGCAAATATTTCACCAACATAAAATGGGAGCCGACCAAAGAAAAGTGTTTCATCTATCTCCGACTTACCCTATTTATAACATTTATAACTTACCATATTCAGTTATTTGGCTAAAAATTTGAAATTTAAAATTTTTCAAGAAAATTTAAAAAGTGGTTACACAATTCTTGTAAGGCGTTCAAAAAAGGAACATTTTTCTTTTCTTAACTTTCTTTCATAGCTTGTGTTATTTAACTTAAAATTTTAATTATCTTTATTTTTTTGAATTTTTGAAATGTTATATAACTGCCAATTTTTGTTTTATCAAAAAAAAGTCATGATGATAAATTGTTCGTCTATTTAAGAACTACGAATATCCTTAAAGAGAATTTGTAAATTAAAAAAAAATTTTTTTCAAAAACTAAAACTTATCCTAATTTTTTAATTTTTGTCCAAAATGGCTGGCTAACGAATTTGATCTTCATATTAGAACACTAAAATAGTATACCAAAGGCCAATCAAATCGGTCAATTCTTTCGAAAGTTATCATGCTCACAAAATAAAATCTACAGACTGACAGACAGACAGACAGATACATTCGTAAAAATATGTTTTTCGGGTTCAGGGGGTCATAAAACGTGGACATTTGACAAAAAATGGGGGGGTCAAATTTTACACAAAACTAATACATTCTCTGATGAGAATGTAAAAATCTAAACCGATGCATGTAGAATGCAGATTAGAGATCTAGAGAGACATGAAGGCAATACTGTGTCATTGGTTAGTATTACGTGAAAATAAAGAAAAACGTGTCTTTAATTTTTACTTAAATAACTATACTTGTTCACAATTTTAACTATTTATTTTTTATTTGTATTTATTATATGGTTATAAATAAAATTGTAAATCAAATAAATTCTTAACTACTTTTTTTTCTGTATTGCTTTCGATATTTTCTACATAAAAGAATAATAAAACTAAGTTCCAAAAATTTCATATTTTTATTTAGGCACAAATTTTCATTTTGTTTGTAATAAATGGTTAATAATGGTCATTGGTTCATCATTCTGAGATGTTTTGGCCTTGCTGGTGAAAGTTTAAATCTTTAAAAGTTTGGAGTATATTCATTTAAAATTCAATTGAACTGCTGGCGATCAAAAGGGGGTACGCGTGGATTCAGCCTGAAAAGTATTGTGCTGAAAGTTAATTTAAAAAGTCTTTCGATTTTTAATTTTAAAGACTTATACTTGTAGAGAATTTCAAGGCGCATCTTTTTTTCCTCTTGCGAAAATTTTTAGGTTTTGTAGTTTTTGAAGTAATGGATAAAAAGTGGATGTTTCGAAAACGAAAAATTTCAATCTTTTTTCATTTCAACTCGCGATAGTTCAGCCAATTTTCAGAATTTTTTGATTTGATCAATACAAACGACGTGTTTAAGTCTTCTGAAACCATCTAAGCAAGAAAAATGAAAATATTGTTATAAACAAAAAAGTTGTTAATTTTTTTTTCTGACTTGGCAAAAATCATCAATTTCAACCTTCAAGCGCTTCGTTTATCGAGCGAATTTTAAGCTACGGAAAACTTCCAGTGAGGAAGTTGTTCATTAAGGTTCAAAGAAGTTTTTTGCAAAATTTTAGCTCAATTAGATTAATGGTTACAAATTGGTGAAGGTTTTAAAATCTAAGCGTCAATGTTGACGCTGCCCTAACCACGTGCTTCCTCGGCTAGAAAATGCGTTACAGCGTACGGGACGAAATGAAGGTCAAGTCGGCAGCGTCAACATTGACGCTTAGATTTTAAAACATTCACCAATTTGCAACTATTAATCTAATTGAGCTGAAATTTTGCAAAAAGCTTCTTTGAACCTTAATGAACAACTTCCTCACCGGAAGTTTTCCGTACCTTAAAATTCGCTCGATAAACGAAGCGCTTGAAGGTTGAAATTCATGATTTTTGCCAAGTCAGAAAAAAAAATTAACAACTTTTTTGTTTATAACAATATTTTCATTTTTCTTGCTTAGATGGTTTCAGAAGACTTAAACACGTCGTTTGTATTGATCAAACCAAAAAATTCTGAAAATTGGCTGAACTATCGCGAGATGAAATGAAAAAAGATTGAAATTTTTCGTTTTCGAAACATCCACTTTTTATTCATTACTTCAAAAACTACAAAACCTACAAATTCGACCTTTTTGAAATTTTGTATAGAAAGCACCTTGAGAATCCTGCTCGTTTTCTTTTCCTTTCCGAGCACTGTACTCTTCGAGTAATTTAATTTTTAAAGCTTCAGGTGCTAGCAGATCATCTCTTGCTTCTATCGCGCAACGAAAATTATCATAGCTATTCGGGACACTATACAATAGCAAAATCGTTAAAAGGTCTTCCGAGATTTGAATATCAATTTCTCCGAGTTTATCAACTGTATTAAAGAACGTGTTCAGGTGCTCCGACATATTGGAATTTTCTTCCATTTTTGTAAATAAAAACTTTTTCAACAACGTTGCTTTTCTAGCCGGGCCCTTTGATTGGTACACCAATTCTAATTTTTGCCATACCTGATTAGATGTACCGCAGTTCTTTATATGACACAACTCGGAAGGATTCATGGCGAGAATGATGTCAGCTTTACCTTTTCGATCCCTTCGATTCCAGGCAATTACCGTACCAGCATTTGCTTCTGTTTCTTCGGGTCCAGCATTCAAACCACTCACATAATCCCAATGATCGTTTTTAGTTAGGACGGCTTCCATCTGAAGTCTCCATGTGTCGTAGTTCTCTTTTCCCAATTTTTCCATCTGGATGGAGAATCCTGCCGCCATGCTACGTTACCACTTTTTGCACTTCACTTGACAAAGGTGTTATACGACACAACCTTTATTTTGCTTTTCTTGTCTCAGATCACGTGAATTTTGTGATTCGAAGTTTCACTAGTGCAGTGGAAGCACTCTGGGCCTAGAACCTGTTAGTTTTACCAATGTTTATTCAACTAATGAACACATAAAAGGTATAAAACTTCTTTGAATACACAGAGCACCAAGAAATGTAAAACAATTGCAAAGATTAATCGGAATGGCGAGTTGGTATCGTAAATTTATACCACGTTTCGCGGAAATAGTGGGACCGTTCAATAGGTTACTAAAGAAGGGTAAAGCCTGGGAGTGGGGAAAAGATCAAGAAGTAGCCTTTGAGAAAATTAAAAACGCATTAACATCAGATCCGATCTTAGTACACCCAGACTTTACAATACCTTTTCAATTGGAAACTGACGCGAGTAAAACGGGGTTAGGAGCAGTTTTAATATAGATTAGGAACGGGGAGAATCATGTAGTCACTTACGCGAGTAGCGGCTTAAACGGAGCGGAAAGGAGATATTCGGCAACAGAGTTAGAGTGTTTAGCAGTAATTTGGGCGATAAGAAAATTTAGACCTTATTTAGAGGGCTTTCATTTCAGGGTATTGACACTGATCACCAAGCTTTGAAATTGCTTCATAATTTGAAGAACCCGACAGGTCGAGTTTCCAGATGGGCTCTAGAACTGTTGGAGTACGATTACGAAGTAGTCTATCGGAAAGGAAATTCAAATCACATGCCGGATGCACTCTCGAGGAAAAATGAAATAGAAAAACCGTTAGTCAGCGCTTTAGCGATATGCGTAGAAAAAACGCTCGAAAACCTAAAAGAGGAAACCGACGATTGGTATAAAGCCAAGGTTAGGTAGGTGTTAAAGCATCCTAGGGAAAACGAGAATTGGAGAATAAGAGATTCTCAACTGTATTTCTATAGACCAGACCCACTCAAGTCTAAAGTCTTACCAGATTCCAATCCGTGGAAACTGGTGATTCCTAAGAGATTGCGTAGACAGGTTTTATTAGAAAATCACGACAATGTGTAGGCAGGCCACCTAGGAGTCGAGAAAACATACGCGAAAATATCGAAAAGCTACTTTTGGCCAAGTAGTTATTCCGAAGTATTGAATTATGTTAAAAGCTATAAAATTTGTCAGAGAATAAAACCGGGAAATAAACCTAAGATAGGGCTGATGGGTAAAAGAATAGTCGAGGAACCGTGGACAATGGTCACAGCGGACATAATGGGCCCGTTACCATTATCAAAGAAGCGTAGAAACCAATATATCCTAGTAATAGTGGATAATTTCTCTAAATGGGTTGAGATAATTCCGATTAAAAAAGGTAATGTTAAAGAAATAGAAACAGAGTTCTATAAAAAGATAATATCGCACTGGGGAACCCCCAGAATATTGTTAACAGACAACGGGACAGAATTTGTTAACAAAACTATTAGGAAGTTAGCTGAAAAATTCGGGATCAGACACATAACCACACCAAAGTATTACCCCCAAGCGAACCCGACAGAAAGATACAATAGGACGATCAAACAGTTGATCAAGGCGTATCTAGATGACGATCATGCGTCATGGAACGAGTATTTAGTCGACATCAAATACGTGATGAACTCAAGTAAAAATGCGTCGACAGAGTTTACGTCAGCGTACATAAACTTAGGTAGGGAATTGCACCTACAGCAATCACTAAAGGTTGAAATTGAAGATACCGAAGAGGTAGAATTTCAGGAAGTAGATAAATGGACTGATAGGTGCCGAAGTTTTCATGTATTAAAAGAAGAAGTTCAGAAGAAGAAGAAGAACCAGAAGAACTTATACGACGCGAACCAGAGACAGGCGGGATACTATAACCTTCGAAGGAGACCGCAAGAATTTATAATAGGGAATAGAGTCCTTAAAAAAGTTAATAAATTATCAAAAAAGCGGAAGGTAACGCAGGTAAACTTTACGATAAATCCGAAGGAACGTTTATAGTAAAAAAGAAGCTATCTCCAACAATGTATGAGTTAAAAGATTTAAAGGGATAGAGTATTAGTAATTGGAATGTTAACGATTTCAAATTGGAAAAAAGCATAGATAATGATAAAGTAGAAAAAGAACCACTAGGGAATAAAGTAAAGTCAAATAGAAAAAGAATTAGTAAAGAATAAAGAGATAAGGTAAAAAAATAACCGTTAAAGGAGGAAAGAGAGCAAAAAAAAATTAAGGTAAAGATAGAAACTCCAACTTGAAACTCCAATTCGAAACTCTGACTTAAAACCCCAATACGAAACTCTGACTCTGACCCCAGAGTAAAAACCTAAGACTTAAAAACTCCAACCAAAACGAAAAATTACTTATTTTTTCTAGATGGACAACACGCGTTGTAACCTTTTCCGTGAGGTGAGGTCGTAGGGGACGCTCTTGGAGCACTTCGACCACTGCAAAGCCTGGCAGTGGTTGGAAAAGCGTAGGCAGGGAGTGTACCGGGAGATGATCCCCTACCGTCCGCACCGTCACGTGTGGGAATTGTATTAAAGCGAAATTGCTCTCAAACTAAGAATACCCTGCTAAGGAACACAGCGCAGAGGATGAAGAAACCGCGCGGGCAATCCAGCGGTATGAGGAGGAGGTCGCAAGGGAAGAGCAGGAGGAATGCGACCACCTGTGGGCGATCGAAAAGGCCAAACGAAGGCAAGAGGTAGAGGCGACGTTGGCCGAGGAGCGGAAGAAGAAGGAGGCGGAGCGCCAGGAGGCCTTGGAAGCGAGAGTCAGATATCAGAGACGCTCAGCGGGAGTTCTGGACTAAAAAAACAAATTGACCTAAGGGGGTCATTTACTTAAATGTCTCCCCAACTCTAAGCTGACATTTGATAAATAAATAAAAAAAAAAAAACAAAAAATAAAGTTGACTCGAAATTACTCGAACTCCCAACCCAATCAATTTTTTTTATTATTATTTTTTTTTAATGTTACAGAAAAAGAAGGGAACCAAGATTGGAGAAAGTTAGAAAGAACTAAGATTGGAGAAAGATAGGAAGAGCCAAGGTTGGAAAAAGATAGAGAGAACCAAGGATGAAAATAAAGGGAAAAGAAGAGTCAGCCAAACTAACAGTCAGAATAGGGGCAAAAAATGTCCAATTTTGTAAAAAGCTATTACCTAAAGAATTATATTTTTTCCACGAGAGTTTTTGTAACGATAGACCGTATAGGTATAAGGAGAATCTGACAGGTCGTAGCCATGATAAAAGCAAGTATGTGAAAGAGGATTGGGAAAAGATTAATTTAAAATATCAGGAAATAATTAAGATAGAAATTAAGTCTATTAGGAAGAGAAGATGAGATGTTAAAAGCCCTCAAGGGGAAGTAGAAACCTTGGACTTTGAAACGGAGTTAGCGTTGTTAGAAGAAGTTTCGGTCATGGACCCAAACTCCCACATGGGGGAGGTGTAACATGGCTGTTACTTGGGTTACCTGCATTCAGACGTATGGGCGGGGGCACGAGCCGGCGAGCAACGGTGCTGTGAGTCGTCGGTCGGCCACCTCGCTCTCTCTGGTTTTAATTAGCGTAAGCGACAGACGTGTCAGCTGTGCGAAGTCCCGTCTCTCTCTCTCTCTTGTTTGGATTAAAGTGCTGTGTACTGGAGCTCAGTTGTTGTTTTTTAGTTGTGGAAGCTACTAGATATCTCGAAGCCTTTTTGCGCTGGTGTGCCTATTATTATTTGTTCTTCCGAGCAGGAGCCCGTTGCACTACGGTAAATAAACCTGTTAATTTTAGAGTAATAATTGTGTTGGTTATTTTCAGCTCCTCCCCCGGCAGTTCCAATTCCCCATCCTAATTAGTGTAAATCGACTCAGATTATATAGTTAGCAATAGAATTCAATAATCTGTTCGTGATGCTAGCACGTGCACATAGCGATGAACATTGTAGATTTACTTTCGTCCACTTCTTAATTTTATTGACATTACTTTTTACTTACGTGCTATTGTATTCACGCGCGATTCGATACTTATAATCTGTGTTACTCTAACTAAATGAATTAGGTCAGTTTTACTAAAAAATTTTGTCGTGTTACTTAGTTAGAGCTACTATTCGTTTTAGTCAGTCTAACAAAATTTTTGTTCGTGGTGTGAATGGCACCAAGCTCTAGCTACTCCTCCCAAAGGAAAAGGAAAAGCACAGAAGAAAAACGTAATGCCTGATTTTGTACATTCCTACTCAGCGCTGCCAGAAGATGTTTTGAATGCCATCGAGCCAGTTTATAAGGATTTGTCCAAAGATGAATATCTTGCACGATGCGTCGGCGGTTTTACCCAGAACAATAATGAAAGCTACAATCAGCTTATCTGGAAAATCTCCCAAAACATCTGCCAGGAGGTGCAGTCCCAGTTGAAATTGCTGCCTACTCATCTGCTTGCATATTCAACGAGGGAAACAAAGCTATTTTGAAAATTTTCGAAACTTTGGGGGTGCCATGTGGGACTCATTCTCACCAATTCGTTGAGAACGAGGACGAGCGGCGCGTCTCGATCACTGAACTGCGCGCACAGAATGCGACCAGAGAAAGAAGAATCGCTCAAAGAAAACACCAGGCCGAAGTTTTAGATGCCGGAATGAATGCAATAGTCTTTTTATGGTCCTGGTATCGATGACGATTTGTAAGTTTGACTGGATAACTGTTTTACAAATGTTCTAACCCTTTGAGGGTTAAAACATTTTTGAGGTCGCTGATTTGTAATCAGCGTCCTCAAAATCCCTCGAGTAACAAGTTTGATGAAAATCCAACAACTTTTTAAATATCCGTCCGCCATTTTTAATTTTTTAAATCTGACTCCAGATCCGTTTTCAGAGAACCTAAAAACCCCCAGATGCCAAGTTTTATGAAAATCCATTAATTTTTTGAAAACTCGTCCGCCGTATTGGATTCGCCATGTAGAATTTCTTAATTTTGACTACAGATTCGTAATCAGCGATCTCAAAAACCCCCGAGTAACAAGTTTTATGAAAATCCAACAACTTTTTAAAAACTTTGTCCACCATATTGGATCCGACATTTTGAATTTTGAAAATCTGACTCTGGATTCGTAAAGGCTAGAGCACAATGGAGAACTAAGCCTATTCCCTATACCTAATCGCGATTAGGTTCTAGTTTTCATTGCGCGTTACTCTAAGTTTAGGTTCAAAATAATCGGTGCGGATAATGGTAGCCGCCATATACAAGATATATATGTTATGTGATGGTAGAGTATGATGGATCGTGATCATAGCTATTTCAATAAAAAAATATTTGACAAAATCTATAAAAACTTGGAGGAAAAAGATTATTGTAAGGAAGGTAAGGAGAATATTTATATTTAACATGCACTATGTATAAATATTGAGAAAAAATATGTTCCTTCTGGAAGATGTATAGGTTAGATTCACAATCGCCTGGAATTGATGTATTTATAATTTAATATAATATAAAAGAATATACAATATAATGTAAATTATGTTGTGTTAGAATCATATAAAAATTGCATAAAATTTTGTGGATAGTTGACATGCCGAAGGATACTTACTCAGAGGTATCGTCATCAGAAAACGAGACTGAAGTTTTTCTGGAAAGAAAAGAGGATTGCAAAGACGGTCTTTTGGTGAAAGTTGTGCAAGGTTACCCTTGCTTGTAGAATTAGTCATTGAAAGATTTCAAAGATAAAACGATGAAGGATACTGCGTGGATGGAAATTGGACAAGTGTTAGAAATGACTTGTAAGTAAAATTCTGTGTTTGCAGAAAGCACTAATTTTCCAGATGATTATAAGTTTTTTGTTTTACAGAAGTTATAAAACGAAATTAGATGTATTATTAACATAATTGAAATTGACTGCCTCTGTCATATTTTTAGCTGACGATGCAAAAAAAAATGGGATCAGCTAAGACATTCTTATAATGAAGAAACACGACTTCAAATTATGGAAGCAAAAAGTGGAAGCGGGCTTTGACATCGAGAAAAGTTCCCTTTATATCAACAGATGAATTTTTTAAAGTCGTTTATCAAAAGAAGACGGTAAGTAAAGAAATAAAGGATTTTTTATAAAAAATGCAAATTCATATTTAAGAAATAATAAATTATATGTTTTAGTACCATTAACAACTATCAAAAAGATACAGACCAAACATCTGAAGCCAAGATAAGAAAAACATCCTCAGCCGCAGACTCATTGGAATTGAGTGACCAAGAAAATGATATCGGGTATTTATTTTTCTAGTAATTTTTGAAAATTATTAAATTGAATTTTTCTTAGGTAAATCTAAATAATTCTAATATTTTTAGACGTTATTTTTTTAGGGCATCGTCAAGTGTAAGACCTAAACGGAAGATTGCTGAAAGAGGAGCTGACAAACCAGTAGATCATTTGGAAAAATCACTGGTATCTCTGACAGAAGTGGTTAAAAGTCACATCAATACAAAAATAGTATATTTCGATACAAGAGGGCAAACGGGCGTTTTGGTAAGTGCGAGTGTGAAGCCGCCGCGTGAACCTGAGGATTCACGCAGCTCCTTCACACGAGAAGTTACCAAATCGCCCGTTTAGACCTCTCGTATCGAACAATATTTTGCTTTACAAATTCATACAAAATCCTCGTTTGTCCACCGTTTACAGACATCAAACCAACCGAACCCAACTTAACCCAAAACATTGTTCACACAGTAGCCGTTTACGACGCTAGATGGCATTGCAACCGGTGAGCAAAATTTTTTGGCAACCGTGGAGACCACTTTGCTAACCGGTGACAGCGTTTTGCTCATCGATGTTGGGGATTTGCTCACCGCTTTTGAGGACAGTGTAGAATCAGCCATTTTGCATGTCAGTAAACGGTGGACAAACGAGGGTTTTGCATGCATGTGTAAAGAAAAAGATTCTCTCGACGAAGTGAACATAAATCCCAGTGATGTTGTATTTGGTAAATTCATCACCTCTCAAATGAAATATCTGCCTGAGAACAAGAAATTGGATGTGCAAAGAAAAATGACTGAGCTCCTTTATAAAGTGATTTTGGAAGATGCAGAAAGTCCCATTGCGTGATTCAATAGACTATTTTCAGTAGATTAATACAACAATTGTTCGACTTCATTAACAATTTTCTTTCTTTTATTTTTATCACTCTGGAAAAACACCTCAGAGTATTGTTAAGGTGCTTTCAGACCTCTGTGTTCATTACTTATGTAAGCATTATCTAAGGAGATAGTTTTTAAAGAAACTGTGTCTGTGCTTTAAGGGCATGCTCTGCGCTTGGTTGTGAAAATACTTTTTTGGCGCTCACTATGTCCAAACGGAATCATATATTGCTCTCAAAATTTGGAATATAGGAAATGAGACAATAAATTACGTTTGTATATTTAGTTGGAGCCATAATTTTGAAAAAAAACTCGATCCCTACATTACCGACTTGATTTTTTTTTTCAAAATTTTGACTACAACTAAATATACAAACGCAATTTAATGTCTGATTTCCTGTATTCCAAATTTTGAGAGCGATATATGATTCCGTTTGGACATGGTGAGCGCCAAAAAATTGGTTACGTCGTCACCGTAGAGCATGCCCTTAAGAAAAAATGTTATCCCGTTAATACATCACGTAATCTATTGTTAATGGTTGCTAGTACATAAAGTCTGGTTTCACGTTTCAAATTTATTTTAAGAATAATATAACTTATACACGTCTGTGATGTTAATATATTAGAGAAAGCTTTATTACTCCGCAATAATTGTCTTTAAATCTCGACTAAAAACATTGACTTATTAAATTTAAGTGTTTGTTCTTTTCATAAGATTAAAGGATAAGATTATCGTTAAATTGTTAGATACAGTTTATATATTTTGAAATAATTTTAATTTTCTTACATTATAATTTAATTAAAACTACAAAAATAACCAAAGAAATAGATACGCGACAAGAGAAAATTAAATGAAAATTATTCGTTTGTTTTCGTCAATTCAAATGACATTCAGTGTAATACAAAATATGGGAATAAATATAATACATATATTCAGTATTATTCTCTATTCTGTCATCGTCTAATGTAGTCTAGTTGCCAGGGTACACTTCCAGCTGGGCTTTCAAAATATTTTGATAAATAATCCCTCATTCTGTGAGCTTCGCGTGTACTGTGGCGTCCCGTTCTGGCTGCAAAGTTTAATAATTGATCCTCGCCATTGAAGCGCCAATCACCTTTTAAAGATTCAAATGATTAATAATCGAATGTTTTGAGAGAAGATGTAAAATTCATTGAAGTAATAAATCTTACCTAGTATTGTTTTCCCCTTTTCTGTATCTGTCTACAAAATTAGGAGGACAATACATTTTGTCTCCTTTTTGACACTTGTCATTTTTTGTCATAAGCATGTTATGCAAACAAATAGTACACATAATTACATTGTTCATTTTATCGGGATCCATACCGACTGGTCTATAAAAAATTCTCCACCTCGATGCAAGAATTCCAAATGAGTTTTCAATAACTCTTCTTCCACGAGAAAGACGATAATTAAAAATTCTCTTCGTTTCGTCTAAATACGAGCCAGGGTATGGTTTCATTAACCTTGTGGACAATAGAAACGCATTGTCAGCAGAGAGATAACAAGGCGTAGCTATGCTTGAATGTGGCAACCTCATTAAATCCTCAGGTAAATTAAGTTCGCCATTGAACAGACCAGAAGATAATTTAGAATCTTCAAATATTCCAGCATCGTTTGAACTACAAAATGCGCCAATCTCCACTAAACTGAATTTATATTCATAATCACAAATTGCCATTAAGACAATACTATAAGTCTTTTTGTAATTAAAGAAGAGACTTCCTGAATTTGGTGGAGCTTTAATCGTAATATGTTTACCGTCAACAGCACCTCAACAATTTGGTAAATTTCAGTTTTTTTCAAATCCTATACAATAGTGTAACCAATCTTCGCGAGTAGGAGGGTTTAGGTACTTAGGAGCCAAAACTTTTATTATGGCAATGCACGTTTCTGCAATGACTAGTCGTACAGTTGATTCTCCAACACGAAACGAAGAAGCGAGTGTAAACTTATCACATTCGGAAGATAGAAACCTAAAACATTAAATAAAGAGAAATTTGATAAATACAATTACATTTTCCAAATTATACGAATGAAAACTGTATATCGATAATAAATTGTAAAATTAAAGTCAAAACATTTGAAATAATCATCTGAATTTATACGTTAATTTTAAATGTATTTACTTTAATTTATTTTATGATCAACTATAAATGTAAACTGTGTGTCTGCCTTTGGTATCTGCCAAATGAAACAACAAATAATAAAAATATTCAATTGAAAATGAAAATAAATAATAAACCTTTACTTACTTTAAAGTTATTGCTAATCGATGTTCCGGAGTTAAAGGTTTTCTTCGACTTCTTTTCAGCAGAAGTGGAGTTACTTTTTTAAGTAATTTATTGAAACATCGTAAACTCATTCGTGTATACTTGAAGAAATAAACTGAATCGTTTTTGATTTGTTGAAAAAGAGTCTCAAACTCGCCGAGATCATCTCGTTGCCGATTTATCGGTCGCACATGCCACCTTCTAACTTTTCTCCTTTTCTTCAAAATTTGCAAAATTATAGTAATATGTACTATTACCAAAATATAAATAAAGAGATCTCTGTCATCCATTATTTATATGCGTGTCCAGCGTGTCATCATTTTTACATCCTATATTGGAAAATATACATTATACATATGTAACAATTTAAATTTGAATAGCAGTGTAATTTAACGAAAATATATTTTTTAAACTAAATTTAAAATTACAGCGTCTCACACTATTCTAAAAAAAAAACCGCCACCAGCCGCCCGTAGTACTGCATCTGCTACATTAAGAAATTTATAGGTTATCTGCTCCTTTCACATACTTTAGGTTTAGTTCTCATTGTGCGTTACAAAATTTTAGTTCAGGTCCTCGTTCGAATTAGGACGACCCCACTAGACAAAGATGACGCTACGATGAAACAGGACAGAACCATAGGGAATAGGGAATAGGGAATAGGCTTAGTTCTCCATTGAGCTCTAGCCATAATCAGCGACCCCGAAAACCCCTTAAGGTGCTTGTAACCGTAAAATTTGTTTCTTAGAAAAATGTGTGCCGCGAAAGAACATGATTTCATGTTTTCCTGTAAACACAAAATTTTAATCGCGATTATCTCATATAAAGTTTTTTGAAGTACCGTCGGCGTGAACGTGATAACTCGAAAACTTTTCAACCAATCTGAATGTTTTTTTTTTAAATTGTACGTATTTACAATTTCGTGTACTTGAACGATGAATTTTTCAAAAAAAACATATGCAATTTTGTAAAATAATTATTTTCATGACACGTGCACCGAAACATCGATTTCCGGTGTATGTTAAGCGTCTCGAAGGGAGCCATTTATACTACAGGAACGTAAATACTACAAAAGTAGTACAGAAAGTAAAGTAGTACAGAAAGTAAAATAGGACAGAAAGTAAAAATACCTAAATAAATAAACCGGAGGTTCTCTCTCCCTACCACCACTCTCTTATCCTATCGTATCCTATTCCACTGTATTATATCCTATCGTATATTATCGTATCCTATCCTTACGTATCCTATCACATCCTATCGTATTCTACTGTATCATGTCGTTCTTTATCCTATTGTATCCTATCATATCCTATCGTATCCTATCCTATCGTATTCTATTATATTCTATCGTATCCTGTCGTATTTTATCCAATCATATCCTATACTATTGTATCCTATTCTATTGTATCCTATCATATCTTATCGTATCCTATTGTATCCTATCGTATCCTATCCTATTCTACCACCCTCTCTCTCTCTCTCCTCTCTCTAATATATTTAATATAATAATAAATTATTAGCAAAAAAACAAAAATGAATATACAGTCTTCGTCATATAGGATTTTACATTGAAATTTGGAATGCATTAAAAAATCTAGTGACAAATTTTAAGGATAATGTTATGATACAATAGGATTGAATACGATAGGATAAGATATAATAAATAGAATACCATAGGTTAAAATAGAATAAGGCACGATAGGATAGAATAGGATACGATAGGATATAATAGTATCGGATAGGATACGATATGAGAGAAAGGGGGGAGAGTAGAGAGAGTATTTCCCGAACAAGCTTACGGGGCCCCGCCAGCTTATTCCCCGCCATCCTGGCGGTACTAGCACACTAGTGCAAATTGGCACTATTGTTTCGAAAATCGAATTCGTTACACTGGTCATCAAAAGCTTTTTACTTCACACGTCGCGAAACAGGCAATTATCGACTCGTGTGATGGCATCATTCGCCTTCGGCTCGTGACGCCAACCTCACACTCGTCCGATAATTGCCTCCTTTCGCGCCTTGTAAAGTAAATAGCTATTATTCGAAATTTTCAACACCTGAAAAGTCGATTTTTGCTTGCAAAATGGTGTTTATAGTGAAAAAATTTTTTTTTCAAATCCTTCGTTCAAGTACACCGAATGACATTCTTGTTCAATAAACTGATGATTTTTTGTTTCAGTTGAACGGTTCGCATTCAATCACGTTCACCGCAATCCTCTTAAAAAAAGGCTTTTTGGAGGAGGGGCCATAAGTCCCACAATTGTTAATATTTTTTTATTTTTAAACTTCCAATTTTGTTCTCCGAGACTAGTTCCAACAAATTGTATTTGGTTTTTTTCACTATAATCTTCATAACGTCCTTAAAAATTCACGAACTTATCTCAATTTTGCCCATCAACTTTGTATATAATCCCTTAACTATACGGTTCGCTATCGCCTATATCTAAACTTTGTTAAATGTCTCTGAATGATTATCGGTTCTAGGTTTTCTATTCGCGAACTTTCCCTTTTGGTTTCGCTATCCTCAAAAATATCGAATTAGACTGGTTGCCCACTCCGTCTATTCGTATGCGAATTATATTTACTTTCCATTAACTGGTTTCTTGTTCCTTCATCCGTGAATGGTTTTTCTAAATCTAACGAATCGAAGCGGCTAATTAGCAAGTCCTTAACTTTTCTCATTTCCTCGATTTTGCTCAGGGGTATTCTTATTTTTATTGTTATTATTGTATTGTTATTAAATTATTATTTAACTTTGATTGCATTTTTTCCATGCATTCGCCGTCTTTATTACGGAAAGTACCTAAATTCGCGGTTTTGTTTAATTTTAATTCGTCTGAGTTTGTCTCGGGCAGTGTATGAGTTTCGTGTATTGTTCCTATTTGAGTACGTTCAGTTATTCCCGATAGTCCCGTGTAATCTCAGTCGAGGGTTCGTCGTATCGTGCTTGAGAACTCATCTGTTCTTTTTTTAAATAGATTCAACTTCAAGTCTTCATCATTAAGGGTGGAGCGATTTCCTACTCCTGATTCGCTTCCACGAGAGAACCCCCTACAACACGTTCTGGATTTTGGTGTTCCAACTTGCGATATTCCTGTATTTAATGGTGTTACACCTGTACTTCACCTAGGATTACCCCCTCCAACTCTTCGACCTTCCCGCCTGTAATTTATTCCGCATGATTCGGTTCAATTTTCGCCATTTTGTTTTTCCCCTTACTCGACCTTAGTATCATTCATCCGAACATTTGTCGCGTATTGACACCCTGTATTTTACTCGCACTGCTTCAAGTCGGTTACTCTTAATATTTCTTGTTCGATTTTATTTGCCACCTACTAGGCAAAGTTTTCTAATTTTGCTCGAGAACTCGAAAATTCTGTCCAAATTGTCGACGGACTTATATTTTTAGAGATATCACACAAACTTAGCGATGACTCACCCGCTTGTTCCTGCGAAACGCGCCTGACGATCGAATTCCTATCTAATACGTCACTGCACTTACACTTTTCAACAATTCGAATTTTTAAACCCTTTGACTATTACTTTTTTCAGGTTTTTCAACTCTATAGTTTTTCACTTTGGGAATTTTTCTTTCGAAACTATTTATTCCACCGTTCTTCACTTTACCTACATGATTTTTAATTTCAGTGCGCGATTTTTCCATTTTCTTCGATATTTCTCATATTTTCCAATTTTCCTCACTAATTCTTCCGCTTTTCGTTGGGGTTTTCACTTTTTCTTATTTCTTTGCGCGATTTTTTCACATTCTATGCGATTTTCTACTTTCCTATCTGATTTTTCGGTTCTTTGCGAGATTTTTCATTTTTTCCGCGATTATGCGTTTTTTTCTTTTTATCACGGTATTCCCTAAGTATGCAAAAGTGGTCCAAAAATGGATCCAAAATCAGCTAACGGAGAAAGTTTCTATATTGTTCATAGGTGAAAAAAATGTCACATTGTATTTATGCTATGTTTTTGTATTTATGCTATGCGCATTCATGAAGAGCAAAGTAGAGCATTTGAGCACACACGTACAATGCGTTTTTTAAGGCCGATTTCTTCACCTGCGGACAAAATTTATCTTGGAGATAAAGAAAGATAAATTTTAAAGATAAATTTTATCCGGAGGTGATGAAATCAGCCATTAGGCGCGTTCCTCAATTCGGTCGGTCAGTTCGCGTTGTTCCGCTCGTTTCTCTCGTCCATTCTGCAAGTTCAACCAATCAACATTCAAAAATTTGCAGAATGGACGAGAGAAACGAGCGGCACAACGCGAACCGATCGACCGACCGACCGAATTGACGAACGCGCCTAATAGCCGTTTTCTTCACCTCCGGATAAAATTTATCTTTCAGATAAACTCTGAATCCACCAATCAGATTGGTGCTATTCATATGTTATTGTCTGCTTCGGACATTTGATTCTCAATAATAATTGTCTGTTATATTACATTGTAATTATACTCTCAATTTCAAACCTTATCTCGCCTTTTAAATTTAATTGAATTTCAAATCTCTTAGTTTAATTTCTTTTGTTTAATTAAAGATAAATTTCTTATTTTACATTCTGTTTATTACCCAAATTGAAACTCTTCTAAATAATAAATATCCTTCCAGCTGTCAAGCATACGCAAATGTGTACCTAATAAAAAGATTTGGTCACATTTTGGCTTCACATTTGCTCTTCATGAATACGCATAGCATAAATACAAAAACGTCCATAACTTACGAGACCGATCACTTAAGATTTTCAACTTAAAAAATTTTTTTCACCTACGAACAATATAGAAACTTTCTGCGTTAACTGATTTTGGATCCATTTTCGGACTACTTTTGCATGCTTGGGAAAAACCGTATTCTACTCCCTTTTAAATTTTCCTAATCTCAAGTTTTCTATTAGCTCCGCGTCTTAATACAATCCGACGTTTTTTACAAAGATATTAGCGCTATTGCGTATAACAATTCATTGAGAAGTTTATACTTTCTAGGTTGTGCCTCTTTGCAGTATATGCAGGGTGATAATCTTGCAGTTCAATTAAGTTTTGGAGAAAATATCTTAACGAGTACTATTGTCAGTGGTAAGTTCAATTTATTTTTAATAATTACATTATTAGATAATATAATTATAACATAATCATAAAAGATAATAATGTACAAAAATTTACTCGGGTTCATTCGAAAAGAAAAATTTAGGACCACATAGATTGGGTTTAAATTCATTGGAATAAAAGTCACCTTTGAAATATATTCGCTGGGATACGGACTTTGGACCAGCTTATGTAAAATAAAAGAGAAGAGAAAATTATTTACTTGAAGTTCTATCGACCTTATTAAGGAAAACATTCTTATTAGGACACTTCCGCTTGAAATTTTAAAGAAGCAATTCTAGTTTTCTGTTTTTTACTTTTTTCAAAAAATTTTTTACATTCTCATCAGAGAAGGTATTAGATTTGTGTAAAATTTGACCCCCCAGTTTTTGTCAAATGTCCACCTTTTGGGACCCCCTGAACCTGAAACACATGTTTTTACGAATGTGTCTCTCTCTGTCTGTCTGTGTGTCTGTAGATTTTTAGTTTCTGAGCACGATAACTTTCGAAACAATTGACCGATTGGATTGTCCTTTCGTATTCTCTTTTAGTGTCCTAAAATAAAGGTCAATTTCGTTGGCCAGCAATTTTGGTTAAAAATTAAAAAAGTTGGAGCATTTTGAAAAATTTTGAAACCACTTTTTCTTCTAATATAAAAATTCTAATGACGTATGTTCGTAGTACTCAAAAAGTCGAACAATTTTTCTTAATGACTTTTTTGGATAAACAAAAATTGAATAACATTTTGAAAATCCAAAAAAATGAAAGAAAACTTAAATTAGAAGCCAAACCACGCACGATATGAAAAAAAGTCTAAAGATGAAAAATGTTTCTTTTTGAACGCCCTATAGGATCCGCATAATAATTTTTTGAATTTCTTTAAAAATCGAAAATTCAAATTTTGAGCCAAAAAACGCGAGATGCAGAGAAAATGATACGAAACATAATTATTGGCCTTAAAAAGATCTACAAGTTCTCCTTCGGCGATTTTTCAATAGGATGAGTAGTTTTCGTTTTAATCGTGAAAAATGTTGTTAAACAGAGCCGAGCGCAGAGCGCGAGGTTTAAATCAAATATCGAGCGCGAAGCGCGAGTGCCCTGATGAGAATGTGCTCCTTAAGGTCGATAGAACTGTTTTGACTCGAAAGTCGTAATTGCCTTACCGTAGGTGGCTCGACAATTTGTTTAAAATTTGACTCAATAAAAAAATCACTTTCTTAATTTCCGGGTTGAAAATAAATATTTGAAGGGATTTCAATTAAATGAATACAACTTTTTTACAGGGAAAAAGCCGGTTAAGGCATAAGAAACCCTTTTATTGATTAAATCAAAATCTATGATAGAAAAACACTAATTTCGTTGTGGCGTTGGTGTCACTCGCGTACCCGTCACTTTCGTTCGCGTGTACAATTTGATTGCGGCTTTATACGGCGCACGGGAGCTCCGCGTGAATGAAATGAATGAGACTGGCTCAGACCAAAAGAATGAATGAGACTGGCCCAAACCAAAAGAATGAATGAGACTGGCTCAAACCAAAAGAATGAATGAGACTGACTCAAACCAAAAGAATGAATGAGACTGGCTCAAACCAAAAGAATGAATGAGACTGGCTCAAACCAAAAGAATGAATGAGACGGGCTCATACCAAAATGAATGTACTGAGACTGGCTCAGACCAAACAGAATGTACCGAGACCGCCTCAGACAAAAAAGAATGAATGAGGCTACTCAGACCAATGTCGTTGTTAGACTAGTTAAGTTAAGACTTGACCGTTAGAGGGCGAGGTGACACAAACGCCGATCGCTCATCTCACTC
>CAJFCO010018185.1:33666-47350 GCA_904066015.1 Synergus gifuensis
ATTCTAAATGATTTAAAGTTCGCGCCCATAATGGAAAAGCATTATGGCTGATAATTTTTAAAGTTGCTAGTTTGAGACGCAACAAGAACCTTAAGTAAATTAGTTAACTTTTGCATTCAAAGCTGTAATTTAAAAACCTGCCCGCTTCGCGGGCATATTCTCGTCGCGCGCTTCGCTCGAACGAATAAGCGCGTCTATGGCTCGCGGGGGGTCGAATATAGTTCCATCGTCGCGCTTTAGGCTCCGTGTTGCGCGCTTCGCGCGCTTGTGCTCTTCGTGAAGCTTGCGCTTTACAGAACGCTTGAACCTATATGTTTTTTTTTAAATTTAATGGAATTATATATTTTTTA
The DNA here is from genome assembly GCA_904066015.1 of Synergus gifuensis. Classification (NCBI taxonomy): domain Eukaryota; kingdom Metazoa; phylum Arthropoda; class Insecta; order Hymenoptera; family Cynipidae; genus Synergus; species Synergus gifuensis. Next base: position 34,017 of record CAJFCO010018185.1, read on the forward strand.
TATATAATTTATATTTTTATATGTTTTTTAAAATTTGATTAAATTAAAATTAAATTAAATTAAGTTAGAGCTTTGAATGCAAAAGTTAACTAATTTACTTAAGGTTCTATTGACCTTAAGGAGCACATTCTGATCAGGGCACTCGCGCTTCGAGCTCGATATTTGATTTAAACCTCGCGCTTCGCGCTCGGCTCTGTTGAACAATATTTTTCACGATTAAAACGAAAACTACTCATCCTATTGAAAAATGGCCAAACGAGAACTTGTAGATCTTTTAAGGCCAATAATTATGTTTCTTATCATTTTCTCTGCATCTCGCGTTATTTGGCTCAAAATTTAAATTATTGATTTTTTAAGGAAATTCAAAAAGTTGTTATGCCTATCTCATAGGGCGTTCAAAAAGAAACATTTTTCATCTTTAGACTTTTTTTCATATCGTGCGTTGTTTGGCTTCTAATTTAAGTTTTCTTTCATTTTTTTGGATTTTCAAAATGTTATAAGTTTTTCAATTTTTTTTTATCCAAAAAAGTCATTAAGAAAAATTGTTCGACTTTTTAACAATGTGTTTCATGATTAACGCGAAAACTACTTACCCTATCAAAAAGTGGTCAATGGAACATTTGTGGATCATTTTAAAACCAATAAGTATGTATGTTATATAACTGCTTGTTATTTCGGGGGAACGATGGGGAATGTGGGAGACAATCGAATGCCGAGAGAAAGGTTTCAAATCAGAGATGACACAATATGTGTGTAAATTAGATTGCGTATATTGGGCCACTACAAGGCGTTATCCGAGAGGTGACCTCGATTCTAAATCCGTTCAATAGAAAAAGAGAGATAACGGCGTTGCGTCTCGTGACATCGTCGCAACAAAAACCTCTTCCTTACCTACGACGTCCTCCTGGACGTAATCGGGCTAGCAAGGGTGTTTTTCCCAACTCGATCTGGTCATCCTCGGTCTCAGGAACACTCTTGCGAAAGGTGTAAGGCGTCGGCGTCCTCCCTGAGGTCGGCGTCCCTTTGCACGTGCCATGGTACACTGGAACTTGGTCTGTGCATCGGGAGCATCTGTCTCAGGTATTGGGCGAGAATGGACTAACGGACTAACTTGTAGCGAGTCGCTCTACGACTCGGAGAGATTCGGAGACCTTCAGATCCTCCCGTCATTGATCGGGTCTCCGACTGTTCAATCTTGTAGGTCTTTCAAGAAACATTTTCCATCTCTTGATGGGAAACGTTTTTACATTCTCATCAGAGAATGTATTATATTTGTGTAAAATTTGACCCCCCCATTTTTTGTTAAATCTTCACGTTTTGTGACTCCCTGAACCCGAAAAACATGGTTTTACCAATATGTCTGTATGTCTCTCTCTTTCTCCCTCTGTGTGTGTGTGTGTGTGTGTGTAGATTTTTATTTTTCGTTCACGATAACTTTACAAAGAATTGACTGATTGGAATGGCCTTTGGTATACTCTTTTAGTGTCCTAAAATGAAGGCCGAGTTCGTTGGCCAGTCATATTTGATAAAAGTTAAAAAAGTTAGAGCATTCTGAAAATTCTAAAAAAAAAAAAAAAAATTAATTTAAAGCCAAATAATGCACGATATGAAAAAGAGTTGAACGATGAAAAATATATCTTTTTGAACGCTCTACAGGACTGTCGTAACAATTTTTTTAATTTTCTTGAAAAATCGAAAATTCAAATTTTGAGCGAAATAGCGCGTGATACAGAGAAAATTATGTGGACGTAATTATTGGTCTTTAAAACATCTACAAATTCTTGCTTGACCATTTTTTAATATGATGATTAGTTTTTGTTTTAATCATCAAAAATGTTTTTTTTTAATTTTAACGCAAATCTCAATGTTTGAATGATATTTAAAAATAAAAATAAATTGTGGAGATCATCCACAATGAGAAAGGAGGCGGGTCGAGGTATAGAGTAAAATACGATTATAATTTTTAGATAACTATGAATAATTTGTATGCTGTTTAAATGAAACATAGTGTGAAGCGCGTGTACTGTGATGAGAATGTATTCCTTAAGGTCGATAGAACCTTAAGTAAGTTAGTTTTCTTCATCATTTAAAATATATCAGCAATGATATCTTTTAAATGAATTCAAGTTCACGAAGTGTGATGAGGATGTGTGCTCACAATGGCACCCCTAGTTTTCTTTTATATCGTGCGTTTTTTGGCTTCAAATTTTTATTTTCGTTCGATTTTTTTTTTATTTATCGAAATATTATTAGTGACAATTTTTGTTTTTCGAAAAAAGTCATAAGGATAAATTGTTCGAATTTAAAAAACATTGTTTGAATTTTTTTTCAAAATGGCTAGAGGGGGGGGGGTAAAATTTTACACAGATCTAATACATTGATGAAAATATAAAAATAGACACATATTTTTTATTATTTCAACATGATAAGAAAAATTTTCAAGACACTTTTTGTTAAAATCTGGTAGAATAAATTGGTCGAATGAACACTTACGTGTGTACAATAGGGTAGTTCAAAAAGACTTTTTTTTTCTAGAGAGTCTCGATCCCCCTAATTTGATTCGAAATTCGAAATAAGAAAGGTAATATATTTTTTTTTAATTTTAATTTTAACACGTGCCGGTTTTGACTTGAAGTTTCCCATGTAAATTGCATAGGGAAAAAGCACTTTTTGGAGTTTTTGGAATAATTTTTCAGGGTTTCGAAAAATGTTACGGGAGATTATAGAAACTTGTTGAGGACTATCCAACAAAGAATTTCATGTACCACACATATGAATTTGACATCCCTAACACCCCCACGGTACCTTGAAATCTACTCTTAAAACCAAAAATGTCAATTTTTCATAAAACCGGCCTTCTGTACGCTTTATTCTCATTTTTTTTAATAAAAATTATTTCTACTAGTCTGGTGGAATATTTATCAACATTGCTTAATTAATTTTTAATTATTTGAACACATTCCATTTGTTTAAATAATTTTTTCTTCAAAAATACGTTTTTCTTTATAAAAATTACTACTATTGGTCTAATGGAATACTGATTAACAACGTTTAATTAATTTTCAATTATTTAAACAAATTGAATTTGATAAATAATTTTTATCCGAAAATTCTTTTTTTCTTATTAAATATTATAACCATTGATTTAATGGAATATTTATTAACATTGACAAATTAGTTTTCATTTGTTTAAACAAATTCCATTTGTTTAAAACATGCTTTATCCAAAAATTCTAACTACTTGCAGTTTAATATCGTTACATGATGTAATTTCATTTTCAAATATTTTATAATTGTATAAACAATAAATTATTATTTTAATATCTAAGATATAAAACATTTATAATATAATTTATTTATATTATAATTTAATTTATTTATACTTTCGAGTATATACCCAGTGGGCAAAAAGACATTGTCATCCTGAGGACGTTCTAAAGACATCCTTAGGACGTCCATGTCAGTTCTATTGACCTCCTAAAGACGTCTCACGTCCAAAAGACGTCTAAGACATTAATCGTCTTTTGTACATCAACTAGACTGACGTAGACGTCCTAAGGATGTCTTTAGGACGTCCTCAGGATGTCAATGTCTTTTTACCCATTGGGTACCTGGGAGCTTACAATAAAATTAGCAGAAATCTTTCAACCTTTGTATAATTTTCTAACTATCCTCCTCGTTTGCAAACGGAGGGAAACAAAATTGGAAAATATTTGAAAATTTTGTGTTACGTAACGATAAAAATTTATAATTCCTCGAATTTTTGGAAAAATCAATTTTTTAAACAAATGGAATTTCTTTAAAAAAATGAAAACTAATTTTTCAATGTTAATAAATATTCCATTAAATCAATGGTAATAATATTTAATAAGAAAAAAAGAATTTTCGGAAAAAAAAAATTATTTAAAAAAATTCAATTTGATTAAATAATTGAAAATTAATTAAACATTGTTAAACAATATTCCATTAGACCAATAGTAATAGTTCGGGGTCACCACATGTGGGGAGGTGGTTTACATAAAGTCTATTCGTTAGCGTGATGGTATGTGAAAGGTCGAGAAATGATCACACACAATTCCACTCGATGATAATTTATTATAAGACAAAGTTCTTTGCACGAACTTGTCGAGTCTTACTTATTATCTAAATTTATAGTCAGCTCAAAACGTATTATTAGGTGCGCAACTAAGTTCTCGCTGTTTGTCAATAGATAGCTACAGCAGTAAGTGCTAGTCGATTTTTACATATCTAAAGCGTCATGAACCAAGCTTAGACATATGGTAAACAAACCGCTTTGACACATTAGTGATTTTAATTTTTCGACTTTTGGTTACGTGAAAATGTCTGATTTTGTGCCAAATAATCGTCATTTGCGGGAAGTTTTAATTTTCTTCTTTCATTCAAAGAAAACGGCGGCTGAAGCGCATCTAGAGTTACAAAAAGTTTACGGAGATGCTGCTCTAAGCGAAACAACGTGCCGTGATTGATTCCGTCGCTTCAAAGATGGCGATTTCAATATTGATTTCCTTCCGCGTGAAGGAAGGCCAAAAACCTTCGAAAACGCTGAACTGGAGGCATTGCTTGATGAAGATCCATACTAAATGCAAGAAGAGCTTAGTTCAGCATTAGGAGTTACGCGTCAAGCCATTTCCAAGCGATTGCATGCGTTGGGAATGATTCAAAAGCAAGGAACTTGGGTTCCTTATGATTTGAAGCCAAGAGACGTTGAGCGTCGTTTCTTTGCATGTGAACAACTGCTTCAGCGGCAAAAAAGGAAGGGTTTTCTTCATCGCATCGTGACGGTTGATGAAAAATGGATTCATTACAGCAACCCAAAGAGAAAAAAATCTTGGGAAATTCCCGGTCATGCTTCTACGTCATCGCCTCGAACGAATATTCTCGCTGCGAAGGTTATACTGTGTATTTGGTGGGACCAGGTCGGTGTTATTTATTATGAGCTGTTGGAACCGAACGAAACCATCACTGGGAAACTGTATCGAACTCAATTGATGCAATTGAGCCGAGCATTACGCGAAAAACGGACACAATACGAGCAGAGGCACGAAAAAGTGATTCTGCTGCATGACAACGCTCGGCCTCACGTTGCTAAAGCCGTTAAAACCTACTTGGAAACGCTCAAATGGGAAGTCTTACCCAACCCGCCGTATTCTCCAGACATTGCTCCTTCTGACTACCATTTGTTTCGATCGATGGCACATGGCCTGGCTGAGCAGCATTTCCACTCTTATGAAGACATCAAAAAATGGCTTGATTCGTGGATAGCCTCAAAAGACGAACACTTCTATCGTCAAGGCATTCGAGCTCTGCCAGAAAGATAGGAAAAAGTTGTAGCTAGCGATGGACAATACTTTGAATGATTCTTTTGACCATTTTTTAACAATAAATTTGCATTTTCATACAAGAAACAGCGAGAACCTAGTTGCGCACCTAATAATTAGCGGCAGAGAGGGATAATTCGGGAATTATAAGACTCAAACATTTATAAAAGAATTAACAAAGTTTTATTTATTTGAATTAGAATATTCTGATATAGAACAGAATATATAACGATTCAATTTGGAATACTTGAATCTAAACAAAAGTTGACATTGAAAGTAGATGCTAATCAAGGTGAAATTCAACGGTCACATACTAATATACATATAGAAAAGTATATTAAAATCAATACTTCTACAAAATATTATAGGCAAAAGGGGCTAAAATGGGGAAACATATAATAAAATCAAGGGGTTTAGGTTCTCATTAAATGGGTAAATTGGGTTCTCACTAAAATAATAATTACGGGGGAGAATTTGGTCAAATGTTACATAAATCAGGGGTTTCGGTTCTCATAAACTAGGGGCATTGAGTTTTCATTTTACAATAAAAAAAGGGGTAATATTGATTTAAATTAATTACAAAAGATCATTGAAATTGTTAACATATTAAATATCATAAATAATATGATTAAAATATTCAAGGGAGATACAAATAACATGTTAATATAAGAGTCTCAAATGGCTAGGTTTTAGGTTTTTCGGCACTCCAGATTATAAGTAGATTACACACATATATTTAAAATAGCTATAAAATTCAAACAATTCATTATTCATGAATGGATTATGGATTATGGATTATGGATTCATGAGAGATTCTAAACTCCTTCATACAAGAGAAAGTGAAATGCAAGAACCTTTCATGCTTTTCAGATATTAGAGATCGTATAGAGAACAGGGAATCCTTGCTTCAAACCGATGGTGAAAATTGGATCCTTCGATGCTCCAGATAACAATAAAGAGAGAAACATATGGCATTAAAAGCCAGAAAACGTCTATTCATAGACAAATAAAAAATATATGATAATAAAGATAGTTAGGAGAAATTAACTATTTTTACGTAGAATTCTAGGGTAATCGCCTCGATCAATACTTGCCATGGATGTGCCTAGATATTAGGATGACCAAAACCAATCCGTCTGTCCATTATTGGCAGAATTAATAGCTCTGTCTTGGACGTCAAGAGGGATGGTGGAGAGAAAGATAACGATATAGAAAAACGTCCAAGGAACTGTAGTTGTGGCGAAGAACTCTTGAAGGCGGTGTTGCGAATGACGAAACTGAATTAGTCGATAGCATAGGTGGTTGGAACGACTGTGGCTTCCTGCTCGAGATCGCAAAGCTCGGAAATGTATAAAAATAAATAAAATAAAATAAAATCAGCCCTAAAAAATATTTTACAAACCAAAAAATAAATAAAATTCTAAATTCGAAATAACAAGCCAATATAAAACAAGAAAATAATAAAAAGGATAAAATAAAAATATAACAGATAGAAGTTCCGAATTTTACTCTTAGCGAGAGCACTAAAGCTTTTATTTATGTAAAATTGAATTTCAAATGAATTTTAGTGAGTTGCAGAAATCTGTAAGATCACAATATATATGAAGACGAGTGATGCATCATAGATAAGGGTATATGCGACAAATATGTCTGTGTAAAATAAAAGTCTTGGGCTTCTGAATATTAGGTAGGCAAAGCAAGGTGATATCTAAATAGTTTACATCTAAATTAAACTAAAAAGATCTCATACATTTCCCTCATTCATTCACACTTTTTTTCTTACGCCTATAATTTGTAATATTATTATTTTTATGTGGTTGAGAAGAAATATTTAGAAGGCACTAAATTTTAGGATTTGTACGATAAGATAATTTCTATTTTTTCCGTGGGCGCCAGATCTTTCTTAGATCAGTAAAACAAAATCAAAATTATTTAACGATAAGAAATAGTTAGGGCTTTCTTGGCCAACCAATTAAAAGAAGAGAGATAGGTGCTTCAAACAGCAAATATTAATAATCAGGGCTTTCTTCGTCAACAAATTCAATTAAGACGAGATAAGATAATTTAAGAGAAGATAGATGTTATTCCTGAAATCAAGTGAACCGGAATTTTACCTTCGGTTACCACGACTCAACGCATTTTGGTAGAGGAAGTGGTTCTTTTAAATTCATTATAGGTTTCTTAATTTTAATAAATAATCACTCAGATGAATTCGTATTAAAATGTTTCACAACGCATTTATTCAAATAATTGGAATCGACACAAAACAAAGTTAGAGTGTGGTTAATAAACAAATCAGTTGTCGGAAAATTTGTCAAACATAATTAAATCCATATTTTCTGAATTTACAAGAAAATAATCCAAATCAACAATGAAAATCAATAATTAAAACTAATAGTTAAAACTAATGCTCAATCCGAGACATTCCATAACTCAAAAAGAAAAATAAGAAACTAATCGAAAATATAGGTTATGTTAGAAAATCAGCAAAAAAAGGGATTCAGCGAATCACAAAATTGGGGAAAGATCAATGAAAAACAGGACTAACATTTCAGATAATTTTTGAGAAATATCAGCAATAAAGGGCAAAATCAGAAAATTCAGAAATAAAGATAACTCGCAAAATTATATACTTTCTGAAAAATAAATAAATCAAAATGAAATAATATGATGAAAACTCTGTGTTCAGGTGCTCGATAAAAAGAAATATTCGATATATCAGCAGAATCAATTCACAAAGATAATTAGCCACGTGGACAGAGATTTTACCACAAAGAAGCAGAAAAACTTTACCGGCTGAATCGCTTTACAATAGTAGATAAGTAGTTCTCAGAATAGCGCGTCTTCGCAAACAAATATAATCACTTGGCAGCTTCGAGAATCAGCTTCGGAAAGAGAATGAGTGACGCTCCGCACTTCTATAATTATATTCTGACAGGCGGCCATTTTGCTTAGACTCGAAGCTCATTGGTCGAAAAGTTACGCAAGTGAATATGGAAAGTTACCATGTGGCGCGTAATATGGAAGACTACAAGTATGATTTCTCGCCCATCTGCCAAATATTAATACAAAAGTATATGAATCGATGACTGAAACAAAGTCTTTCCTCTCCGACAGTACTGTGAATTAATGAATTTTAGCTCACCAGGCAATAATATGGTTCTTGCATGAAAGAAATAATTCAAACGATAAAGCACTTCGGGCCTGGGCTACATTGACTTTGAATCCTTCTCAAGCCATGATGATGTAATGCAGAAAACGCAGGAAGTATCAACAAGACGAGGGAGTTGGCAATAATCACTGTAGATGAAGTTTGGCGACAATATTCGAAATCCTTCCATCTCATCAAACCAAGACAATCCAATGCAGAAAGGCAAGATGAATCTTCAAGACAAGGGAGAGTTGGCGGCACTATTTAAAATCCTTTAGTCAAAAGGCATCAAACAATCTCCTTGGACGTCTCCTTGGATATCGATGATCCTTTATGTTCCAAATGGTGTTGATCTCCGAGAAAATTGTACAACAAAAAAAAAAGAAACGAATCAGCCTTAAATTACAAAATAAAATTAACATAGGAGAGAACGAATCATGGAGTGTCTGTGTGGTCCTAGAAGTGCCAATTATATGAAAAATCGAGACTTTTATGTGTTGCAAAAATTGGAACATTACAAATTCCAGATTGAGTTCTTGCTGGTCGTCTTTACTTTAAATAAATTGGTCTGAGAAGAGGATCACTAACGTGGTACAAGTCACCAAGTTATGGTGTATAGAAATAAGTTAGACTATACGTAATCGTTAAGAAAACAATTTTATAACTAATAAAAAGCCAAAGTTCTATTAAGAAAATGTTGTTTCATCTTTTGGGGTATTTTCTATTGTATATGATATTCCTTCCGAAATATTATGATAAAATAATATGCAAACTTAGTAAACAAACACATAAGTAAATGAAAACATTTAATTCTAGGTATAATTACTTTTATCATAATAAATAATATTCGAGATCCACAATCAAAAATTGGAAAAATATTTATCTAATTGCAAGAAAAAATGTATAAATTGAAGAAATTTTTTGACATGGAATATATGTTTTATAAAAGGAATAATTATTCATTATTAGCAAAAAATATCTAGATGTAACCGCCGCGTGAAACGTCGGGTCGCTGTCGTACCTCAATTTAGTATAGCCGCTCTCTTGTTTTGAGACGGCAGCTATCTCCAGAGCCGGGAAACTGCAGCACCAAAACAAAAGTGTATCAGGCTTGGAGCTGCAGTTGCCCGGCTCTGGAGTTAGCTGCCGTCTCAAAACAAGAGAGCGGCTGTACTAAAATTGAGGTACGACAGCGACCCAACGTTTCGCACTGCGGTTATACGAAACTTCTCTCCGTGTGGGTTTATATTTTTACAGTTTACAAAACTTTACATTTTTTATAGGTTATATCATACAATTTTTTTTCTTTTAAATCCTACTGGCGAGATTAGATCGATAAATTTCGCAAGTGAGGACCTCGATATAATAGGTAAACACATCAAGAATATTTTCCTGAGACCACTGGCAGCGGTAACCCGAGCTCTCAACGCGACACTTCGGTGAAGAAACAATTAGGCAAGCCTTGAAGTAAGAACTGGATTTCAAAATATTAAAATAATTATCAAATTAGGTTTATAAAGTCAAGTTAAAATTATTTTTAAAACTTTACAAATTAATATAACAATAGCATGGAATGAAAGAAAGGAATGATGAAGAACGAGTAAGAACAGAAGAGAATGATAGAAAAACAGAATGATAAAAAAACCCCAACGCTTGCCGTATTCACGTTCGCATTATAACATGAGTCATAAGCTTTTGGCTTCGACTGCTAAAGACGGACGCCTATACCATAAATTCTATATAAATACATGATGGCCGCGCAGAGGCGCGTTATCGGACACTCCACCTCTCTCGCTCGACCTTCCTGTCTCATATTCGCCCTTCCGCATTTTCTTCCTCAGGACTCTGACCTACTTTGTTATCAGCTGACTAATACTCAGCTGTTAAAATAAAATCATACAGAACAATTATTCACTATTTAATACACTAGCAATTATGATCCGCGCGCTCTGCGCGCGATTAATTTCTCATTTTTGCACACCTTTTGCTAGTAGAAAAAGTAATTGAGAAGTTTTAATTCTTGAATCATAAAATCTTGCAATTCTTTATCTAATTTCAGGAATCTCCATAAGTTTCATAAAATTACTTAAAATTCCTTTATTATCCTTCAACATTTGGTGAAATTCCTTTAAATTTCGTGAATTTAAAGAGAATTTCGCGATTGATAACGTACAAAGCTGTAATTTACAACCAAAATTCACCAACACCATCGGAAAATGATAAAGTTTTGACCTCTGAACATAGACAATATTTCTCAGCACAGCAGACAATATGGCCGCGCGGGAAGTGTCAGATAAATTTAAATTTCACGCCGCGAAACTTGTAATTTATGCACAACTTCGGCATTTATGAAACATATGGGGGTTATAGATGGAATTCTATAAATCCCAACTATAAGTCTGTGACAGAGAATTTCACGATTGATAACGTACGAAGCTGTAATTTACAACCAAAATTCACCAACACGATCGGAAAATCACAGTTTTGACACCTAGACGAGTGTCAGACGTTCATGTTCAATTATTATTTATGCACAACTCCGGCATTTTTGAAACATATGAGGGTTATAGATGGAATTCTCTAACTCCCAACTATAAGTCTGTGACAGAGAATTTCGCGATTGATAACGTACGAAGCTGTAATTTACAACCAAAATTCACCAACACCATCGGAAAATGATAAAGGTTTGACCTCTGAGCATAGACAATATTTCTCAGCACAGCAGACAATATGGCCGCGCGGGAAGTGTCAGATAAATTTAAATTTCACGCCGCGAATCTTGTAATTTATGCACAACTTCGGCATTTATCAAACATATGGGGGTTATAGATGGAATTCTATAAATCCGAACTATAAGTCGGTGACAGAGAATTTCGCGATTGATAACGTACGACGCTGTAATTTACAACCAAAATTCACCAACACGATCGGAAAATCACGGTTTTGACACCTAGACGAGTGTCAGACGTTCATGTTCAATTATTATTTATGCACAACTCCGGCATTTTTGAAACATATAATGGTTATAGATGGAATTCTATAACTCCCAACTATAAGTATGTGACAGAGAATTTCGCGATTCATAACATACGAAGCTGTAATTTACAACCAAAATTCACCAACACCATCGGAAAATGATAAAGTTTTGACCTCTTAGCATCGACAATATTTCTCAGCACAGCAGACAATATGGCCGCGCGGGAAGTGTCAGATAAATTTAAATTTCACGCCGCGATGTTACGTACCAGCCCTAAGAAAATATTCATTTTTTTTATTATTAATTTTTTTATATATAAATAAATCCTAAAGAAAATCGCCCCCTTGCAAGATTGACTCAATAAATTTCGCAAGAGACTTTAATAAATGAATTTAATACATTAAGAATATTTTCTGAGGTCACTGGCAGCGGTAACCCGAGCTGCTAATGCAATATCTCGATAAAGAATAACTGAGCAAGCCTCGAAGCATAAACTGAATTTTCAGACATAAAAAAATAGAAATTAAAAATTATAATTTACATATTATAACTCCTTTTTATAAACGACTCAGAAAGCTAGCGTAATAAATTAGGATATTGAAAATGAATGAAAGAAAGAAATGAATGAAAGTTACGAATACTAGAGACGGACACTCATTTCAAGCAATAATGCATAGACCTATAATGGCCGCTCGGAGGTGCGTTATCGGATACTCCACTTCTCACACTCGACCTTCCTATATCAAATTCGTCCTTCCGCATTTCTCTCCTCAAGACTCTGAGCTATTAAAAATTAAACTCAGCTGTGGAGATAATACAATAATGAAAAATAATATTCTATTTAATATACACTCATTTCAAACTGAGTTGAAAAATAGAATTAAAAATAATTCTGAAAATTTAATGCAAACGTATATTGCAAAATGTCCCTCTAACTGGCACTCAATTACAATTCAGCAAATTCTTGTTCGCCTGCGCAAAGAACGAAGAGAATTTATTTCTAAATACGATTCGGAAGCAACCAATCGAGGGTTCATTGCCTTAGATACATTTGTCAACGAAAAATTCATATTCTGCAGAATTGTCAAACTTGCAATATACGTACAAAAGTTCTTTCACCTCAATTCCCTGATTTACAAATCACACTAAATCCTCCTGACTCCTCAGAAATTTCCCACCAAATCAACCGATAGCCCACCTACTTTGAGCATTATAAAACCAAGACAACTTAGTTGCTCTTGGCAGATCAAACTGACGAGCTTCCATTTCGAGTTCGGAAGTCTCTTCAAAAAATTTATTAAACATCAAAAAGTCAGTGCCCGTCTCTTAGTTTTCTTTTCGTAACCGCGCTCTCCTGTCGGGTGGCCCGGAAGTATTCGCGAAAAGGGAAGCTAGACGTCGAGCTTCTACGACAATCCGAACAATCCATAAGTGCCGGAAAAGTTATCCCGAAGGAACCAGAAAGTCGAGTCGAATTGAACGAGGGACGTTAAACCTCCAAATTCCACTCAACTTTGAGGACAAAGGACTCCAGTTTATAAAATTAATCGGCAAGATAAATTCCCATCAACTGGATTCCTTTGGTATCCTAAGTAGCTGGATACGGCATTCTAGAAAGTGCGTCCCGAAATAAGGCGAGTAGTTTATTAGTGCGGGAAGTTGCTTATGAAAATATGTCACTGGAGGACTGAAAATTAAAAAATTCTAGCTTGAGTGAATATCGACTATAGTGACTCCTAGAAGTCAACTGACTTCTACACCCTTATCGATAAGCCAAATACTAAGATAGAAGTGTATTAGTGCGGGAATTGCTGCGAAATATATGTCACTGGAGGACTGAAAATTAAAAAATTCTAGCTTGAGTGAA